>JAOEHY010037784.1:0-14364 GCA_025447955.1 Psilopsiagon aurifrons
TGCCTGCTTCAGGAGGGCTCTGCAACAGCTCCGGACCCTGAGTTCCCCGTCCCCGCCTGCATTTGCACGCACACCTCACACACGCAGCAGCTCCCCCGCACCCGCCATGTTCCCTCACGGGAGCTCCTCCTCCCTCCCTGTTTGCTGCATCCCCCCATGACAGCACCAGGGGTGACCCTGCCCCAGCTGCAGCCGCCCAACCTCCGGTGTCCTCAGGCACCTCCGGCCCCAAAAGCTCTTCCCCCCTGCGGGATCGGGACAAGGGGTCTCGGAAGAGGGAGATGGAGAGAGGTAAAAGGCTTGGTTTGGGCAGCAGGATCCAGCTGCAGGCCGGGCGCAGGCTGCTCCTGCAGGGACCTGGGCCTGGGCACAGTGATTCTGTGGGTCCATGACTGATTCCTTGGGCGCAGGCTGCTCCCTCAGGGTCCTGGGCCTGGGCACACTGTGATTCTGTGGGTCCATGACTGATTCCTGGGACGTGGCCATGTTTCCTCCAGGAGCAGCCTGAGCAGCCTTGTTCAGTGTTGGTGCAGGCTGTGCCCGATGGCAGCACTGGGCCAGGGGCCCTGCAGCTGTGGAGGGGCGGTGTGAGCTGCTGGGGCTGTAAATCACTGTTTCAAGTTTTCATTTCCTCGTAGGCACGTGCTGCCCCGCTCAGAAACGAAACCTAGAGACACTCCAGTGCTGCCTGAGGTACATGGAGACATAATGCCAGCTCATGCAGTGCAGCAACTGGGAGCTTGCTGAGCTGGGTAGCACAAAATGAACGCTGCTATGGGGAATACGTGGAGCTGGCTGAGCTCCCACTCAGCTCTGAAGGAAAGGGTAAATGTAGGGAAGACATTTGCAAGTGCAGAGGAGGGGTCTGGGAAGGGTGGGGAGGTGATGCTGGAAGGGAAAGAGCTTCCCCTCCACCTGCCTTTGCAGAAAGCAGTGCTGGAGGGGATGAGTCTGTTTTCACTTTGGAGCTGTTATGGGTGTGGAGCAGCTTTTACACACCCTGGAGCATCCCATCTGTGCTTATGTCTTTAGGCTACTGCCTTTTGCAACAGCCTGCTTTGCCTGTGTTAGAGCAGGGCTGACACATCATCTCCCATTCTTCATACCAGGAGATGTAACTTCTTTCTCTGCTTTGTTCCAAGGCAATATTGTTTGGTCTTAGCCCTGACAAAATTTGAATTACAATGCTCCTTTTCCATAAGCAGTTCCTGTGCATTGTCTTCCTCACATGGTCAGAGCTAAGTGAGGAGACCATATGTGAGCCAGAGCCAAGCTGGGTAGGAGTTCAGCAAGCCCAGGCTGCCCTTACATGAGGCTGCCTGGTTTCCACAGCTGTATCACTGGGAAAAAGAGGAGAAGGAAAGCAGAGACTTCCAACTTCAAAATTCTACCTAAGGACAGAGGGAGAAGACAATCAGGTTTGGCTGGATAACCCATTGCACATTGCAAAGATTTGGATGGAGCTGTTTCCTGATCGGGTGAAGAGCAGTCTTTTTCACTAAACCCCCAAAGAAAGAACCAGCAGTGTTTCTTATCATGGAGAATAATTTCTTTGGTAAGAGAAAGACAATGTCTGTATTGTATCTTTGTGCAGTGCTCCAACAACAAATCACAGAACGAAATGAGAACTGCACCAACACTCAGAAACTTTGCAACTTCATACAGCTTCAACAGGAGTCTTATGTCCCATTCATTAGCACAATGTCCTTGTTTTCTTGTTCACGGGGCTGCTACTTACCCACAGAGCTGAGCTAACTTGCTTACAGAAGCAATAGATTTGCTCGTGAGAAGCAAGAGGACAAATCTAGAATGTATCAATGATAAACAAGTGGAAATGCCCGTCTCATCCCAAACACATGCCAAATACTGGAGATATTTGCTGCCCTTTAAGAGTCGGACAAAGGTCCGTAGTCATTGCTGTGTACCAACTTTGAACTGGTTTCAATTTCCCATGGACCCATGTTCATTCAGAAATGAATGAAGGCTAAAATATTTGTCCAAATGACTTCAAGGGTTCTTTAACGAATTAAACACATCTCATGCTCAAAAATGAGCATGTGGACTGTAGAGCCAAGAGGCAGGCAAAGGTATGGTATTGCCATAAGCTTGGTAAGTCTTGCAAATTTGTACAGTTAGCTTAAAGTGAAAGCTGTAATTAAAAGCAAAGGAACAGCTAGTCCCATTACACACTAAATGGTTAGATTAAATATTACACTCTATCTGATTATTAATTTGCAGGATGACTGTTTAGAAACTCAATATTTCTTCAGCAGGTTTTATTAATAGCACCACAGCATATATTTCCTGTAATGCAGGATCCCTGCCCTAAAGTCAGTGATGAAAAGTTGCACTTTTCCTCCAGCGCTTTCATTCTGCCCTGTAATTTCCACAGATTTTCTGCATGTTTTGCTCTCAGGTTTAGTCAGTGTGACACCAGGCCATGGCACGGGTGGGTTTTTTGGTGGGGGAAGAGGCCGTCCGATTCCCGTAACTGATGAGCCACAAACCAGACTGATTTCATTTTCCCCTTGCGTCAATGGAATGTCCTGCTCCCTGTGACGCAGGATCCTTGATTTCAAGAAGTAACTCCAAGGTGACTGAGCCCATCCCAGCCTGCCCCAGCCACCCACCACCATGATGAGCTGCTAACACAAAGGTGTGAAACCCTGACTGAGAAGCACCGCAAAAGCACCAAGAAACAAGGAAGAGCGAGAAGGGGAGAGGGCTGTTTGCCTCCACGCAGTACATGAGTGGCTGGTTGGGTTAGTTTAGTTTCAGTAACCTCAGAGTCAGCATTTCAGATGTCAGTACTTTCCACTGACAGCAACTGAGCCCATGCCAAGCCAGTGAGGGACACAAACAAATAGGGGTAAAAGTTAATGCTCAGTTGATGGAGAAGTCACATTGAAAAGCAAAGTGACCTAGGTGAATGATCACCCAGCCACCTTCCTCACATAGACTGCTAGAATGGGTCTTTCACAAGAAAAGGCAAACAACTGACTTGGGTTTGGCTGTTGCAATAGCTGACAAGACTTTAGAATCACATTAATCCACCAGGATGCATGGAGGGCATCCAGCTGTGTCTGCTGGAAGAGCACACAGTGGGCAGTGGAGGAGCACGTTGCTCCTGCATTATCACAAATGATTTCTTCAGCCCTGTCCCAAGTGAGGCAGGTACGGGCAGAATTCCAAATCAAAAAGTGCCAGAGTATGGGCAGCTCCAGTGGTAGGGAGCAGCCATGGAAGAGCAAAGGGGGGAGTGGCAGCCTAGCAGTTTGAGCTCAGGTGCTTAAACTTTGGCAGAATGCCTTGTTGCTTGGCCAAGTCCTGTGTTTAGGTCTGATTTCTTACACTTTCTGGTCATCAACTTCCTTCTGGATGCTGCTCTGTGCAGGAGGCTCAAGGCATTTTGCCAGGAAAGATCTGCCTTTCTGATGATGAGCTTTGACAAACTGACTCAGTTTGATGGCTGTAATCAAAGTGCTAGAGGAAGGCTCATGCCTCCCTCTTTCCCCTTCTTTCTTCCATGCAAAAGAGCCTTGCCCAGCACTAGAGTGATTGCATTTGACCAGTAAAAGGGTTTTGCAATAATAAATCCTTAAGCTACAAGACTGAAAATTGATTGCTCCTTGTGTTATGGAGGAAATGCTGTAGGAAGGGCTCCCCACTCAGACCCCTGTTACATGGACCACCATGAGCCATGGTGAGATCATCATCAGGGCCCCAGCAGGAGGACTTCTGCTTGGGGCTGATCTCCCCTGTTGCCTTATTTGTTATTAAAATCCAGATTCATTTTAAGTGACTGCTCATAAAGAACCCAAAAGAAGGTCTGATATACTAGGAGGGAGATGCCACCAGCACAGTTGTTGAACAGGCACTTTGAATGTGTGAGTGATATGTTGTCATCTTCGTTCCAGGAGGAAGCACATATTTTAGAGTCTCAGGTATCTATTCTACCAGATGTGGGGCAGTTAGGAGTGATGGATGTTCAATGAAAGCATGCCCAGCCACCATCACAAACCTGTGAAGTACCATGATATGAAAGAGGGAGAGAGAAAGAGAAGAAGTAGCATTATGTGGAAAGGGGAAACACAAACATGAAAACAGTGAATATCCGACATTTTCTATAGTGAAGGATCCTGAATAAAAGTTTCTGCACCTTCCCTGCCTTGCCTATGGCTTTCTTTCTTAGCTAAAGGCCCAACTATCTCCCCAACAGCCACAGGGGACAGATCTCCCTCTATAGAGTTTCACATAGGTAGTATTTCCTCAGTATCAAACTTCAACAGAAATGTCCCAAATCATTTCACAGCAGAGATGCAGAAAAGGCCTGGACAATGCACTTTGCTTTCCCCAGTCTCCAGCAGATGCAACAGATGGCTCACTTGCAAAGAGGCTATCTGGAGACTGTAGGATACTCAAGACCTATCTGTTCCTTGCCCTACAAGAGGGGCCAGAAGAGCTCTCTGCTCCTGTAAGGCTTAAAGCCACTATATTTCCATATGACATTAAACTAAAGGTAAAGAAAATTACAAAAATTTCAATTTGTTCCCTGTTATTCCCTGCTTCATGCTGATAAAACTCAACATACTGTGAGAACATGGAAGTCTCACTCTCTTCTTCATACTTTCTGAACTGTATCTCTTAACCACTTTTTGTGAGACCTTTCCCAATTCCCTTGTGATTGTGACAGCCTTTTGGCTAGCTGTGATCTTTCCTTTTATATAGCTCTTTTCTCTCAAATAACTTCTTTTTCTTTCTGTCTCATTACATGTTCTCAAACTGTTTATTTCCCTCCTCTCTTTCCCCTGTCTTCTGCAGAGATTTTCTTTTTCCTTTTTTACTTCTTCTAAGCCCACAGGGAGAGGAGCTGGAATCCTTCTTCCAATGCATCAGTCTGTTCTTTTCCTGAGTCCCGGTCAAGTGAAGCCTCTGAAATACAAGTGTAGCAGTACAGCTACCCAGTGATGAGTTTTACTAACAGTGTCATGGACCTGTAGGAAGAAAACATCCCAACCTGAGTGTCCCAGATTGAGCCTGCAAGACGTGCAGTGGTTGGATCCCCCCCTGTCTACCACTTCTTTTATTTTTTTAATTAAAAAGGAGCTCTTTGCCAGGTTTTCCTTGTTATCAATTAACGAGATTAATCCAGAACCCACCTCTTGCCCCCAGCCCTGTGGGGATCCAGGTTGCCTGCAATGTCAAGCAAGCCTAGTAAATAATTTGGATGGAGTCAGTGCATTTAGTCAAACAAATAACTTCATTCAAAGGGCAGAATGGATTTTGTGAAAAGTCTTTTTTCATTATGTCAAAATGAAGAAAAAATTGTGCAGCCCTTTCATTCTGTCACCACAAAGGCATTTGTTCGAGCTTCTGGCTTTGCCTGACGTAAAAAATGTAGTTGTCAAGCCCACACAGTGAATTGCTCTTCCCTACCCTGTTAGCATGAGCGTACAACCCCTCACTTTTGCACAGGGATGAAGGGCCGTGAGCCTTGTCATTCCACAGAGACATGGATGGGGCTCTGGAGTGGAGAACAAACAGCAGATGTTCCACGGGGAAGAAGAAGTAGCTACTTGGGCTGATTATATCCAGAGCGAAGCAAGACCCCTTCCAGCCCTCCTGGGTTTGTGTTGTATCCCTTCCTTGTGTCACAAGTCACCTCCAAGAGCATACTGGGACAAGTTCAGCATGTTCTCCTCCCACCTGTACCATCTTGAGGTGTGCTGCAATTCACCACCTAAGTCTTCATGTTCAATGCAGTCTGTAGCCAAACTTCCAACCTGCCATTCAAAGCCAGCAGCCCCCCACAGGGTCTCCCAGGCCCATGATGACAGTTTAACTGTTACAGGACCTTTGGCTTCCCAGCTAAGCACTGCAAGGCGCAGGAATGGGACAGGCACTGTACAGTTCCTTCCAACAAAGAACGATGCATCCAGAGGGTCATCACATCCATGAGTACATACAAAACTTGCCTACCTTAATGCAATAAACTCCTCTGACATAAAAGATGTTCCACATACGGCAATAGCCTAGTCAGGCAGATGAATCATAGCTGCTGGGGAAAGGAGAGAAGACATCAATACAGCATGCTATTTTCATTTTCTTGAGTAGTGTTTCATTGCCTTCAGGGACATGAAGAACTCAGGGAGCATGTTCCTCTATTGGTTCAGCACAAGTTCATGTTACTGTATTCTTCCATCTCATCTGAAGGAGCTCTGACACCTTCAGTCTCCTCCACCCTCTCACTTCCCACATCATGGAGCAGCCTCAGACATCTCGAGTGATGAGGCGCTGGCACAGGGTGCCCATCCCTGGCAGTGCTCAGGGCCAGGTTGGACACAGGAGCTTGGAGCAAGCTGTTCTAGTGGAAGTTGTCCCTGCCGGTGGGAAAGGTTGGAGCTGGAGGAGCTTTGAGGTCCCTTCCAACACAAACCAGGCTGGGATTTTGTGGTTCTGGCCCTTCCCTTTTAGCACAAGCTTGTACCTCTCGATGCTTTCACCATGACTCCTGCACGCCAGCCTGTGTGCAGCTCCTACAATTTGGGTCAGTGCTGAGCCTTACACACTGCAGGTTGTTGGAGAGGTGGTAGTGCAGAGGGGGAGCTACAGTGACTTCTGCACATCCCTACCCTGAGATAGAAGGCACACAGAGCCCCACATCCATGCTAAGATACATCTAAATACAACCATCAGGAGGACAGCAACGCAGCCTTTCATTCAGATGTAGCAAAAGAATAATGAGTTCATTAGATACCAATTGATTGATAAAGAGGGATTTATTGAAAGGTCTAATGTGTGTAGCTAAAATTAGTTTGCCATGTAATTAACTAAGAATGACTTAAGCAATGCATTCTTAATTATTATCTTACTACAGCCAACTTGTAAGGAATTTCAAGCATTTAATTGGCATTTGATAGAATAGCTATAGAAAGCTAATTAGGTACCAAATTATGGAATGTGCTAATTGATATTTAATAAGTATGTCAATTGGTAGCTAACTAACCAATATGTTATAGCTATCTTGGAATATGTCAATTAAGTGCCTAAAGATCTCTTTCAAGTAGATTATAAATGTAATCTATTAAGGATGTAATTTGCAACATTTTTTGATTATGGATTGTAACTTACTTGCTTCCTGAATATGTGATTGCTATTTGCAGCTCATTCAGACAATATAACGTACATCATTTTGCCTCCGTGAGCAACTTTGACAACTGGTATGTTCCTGGGCTCTACTCCTCTCTCAGTTATGCTGGTGTAAAGATTCACACTTCCTTCACAAGACCCAGAGAAAGACATCTGAAATACGTACTAGAACAACAGCCACATGGATGTCCAGCTTGATGGAGCTTCAATGGATTTAGCTGAAATAGGTGTCTAACCACAGCATTCTGTTTACTGTTGAGGGGAGGCCAAGACGACTGGCATCGCCAGTTCAGTTGGAAGATGGTGGTACTGGCTCAGACCCAAGCCCTTTGGTATGCGGTCTTACCCATCATCAGGAAAAATCAGGGGGACCCTATGAAAGACAGTGGCCTTGCACAGGTCTGAACCAGGAGAGAGTTTTTCTCTGCAAGTTTATTTCTTAAAAGATCATAAAAATGATCATCAGGACAGGAGCAAGATGGGGTAGTGCATGAGAAGTAGCTGAATTTGAAGGGTAAGATGTCCCCAGTGCCTCTCAGGAAGCAGGCATTACATCTCAGGATGGCAGGCTAGCTCACTTAGCTCCTAACAGGATTTACCTGTTACTTGAACACTCCAGTCAGCCAAAATCCCCAGGGAATTTCACTAAAGAGTTAATTTAAAGCACAGTGATGACCATGGTTATCTTCTTTTGATTTCTTTGATACAAGTTGCATTTACGCCTTATGAGGCTTTTCCCCTAAAGCAATCCACACATCTCTTTATATAACGTGTAAGTGTAAGGTTCGTATTAGGAGAGGCACAGCATATAACATTAGTGTTGCAGCAATCTGAGCACTTTATCTTCATGAGTAAAGTACCCAGCTGCTCTTGAATTCAACTGAAAAAAATATGCTGCCACTCGTAACAGCAATACATTTTCAGTTACTAATAACAACTGTTGTCATGGAAACAGCCGGTCCAGCATGAATGTAAGGATTTGCTTTCAGGTCAGTGCTGTATTAGTCAGCAGCCTTTCAAAACCTCATCTCCCCAGCACACAAGTCTCCTGTCCAATTTACTCTCCACAGCACTTTCTCTCCATTGTGAATTACTCCACATTAATTACATTTGATGACAATTGTGTGCAGCTCCTTTTCAACTCCACTCTTTGTATAATTACTTGGAAATGTTTTATGAAAGCCAAAAGAAAATTTCATAACTAGATCCATGTTTGGGAGTTGTTTGGTTTGGTTTTTTTCCACAGGAATAGTAACAATAGTAATAGGCTGAATTATCATTATGATCATTAATAGAGCATTTGGTGTAGAGATGGGCAAGCACTTGGGATGTGTCTGGGCTCTCTATCCTTTCTGAGGTCTGTGGTGCAGGGGCTGCTGTCACTGGGGCAGGGTGTGCGGGTGTCCAGTGCTACTTCCTCTGTTCTAAGGCTCATTTTGAGCCCCTGCCCAGAGAAGCTGCGGCCGCCCTGTCCCTGGCAGTGTTCAAGACCAGGCTGGATGGGGCCTAGAGCAACCTGCTCTAGTGGAAGGTGTCCCTGCCTGTGGCAGGGGCTTGGAACTGGATGAGCTTTAAGGTCCCTTCCAACCCAAAACACCGTGTGACTCAGATTATGAGTCAAAAGCTACAAAGGAATGAAAGGCTCTTTCAGGGTCAAGATGCTGCCAACAGAGAGGGGGATATAAAGGCCTGAAGGAGGCTGATCTCTGAGCAAAGGGATTTTGGTGTACACACGTGTACCTCCACTTCATGAAAGTCTGTCTCCAGGCCTGCCTCCTTCATACCTAACCCAGGAAGGTTGAACAGTGGAGACAGTTTGCTTAACCTTGAATACTATGTAAAAAATCAATACTGATAATGATAACGGAAAGGGAAGGAGCCTGGCAGAGATTGCTGAAGAAATGCTTGATTTCTCATTTCACTCCACGTCCTGCTCACCCAGGTGGAACACACTGTCTCACCATTTGTCTATTAACCTGACCCTTATTGATTTCTGCATGGCTTCAAGGGGTTGAGGATTGCTGGGGGGGCTGCTCTTACATCCCAGGCCATAGCTAGTGCATTGTCCACACAAACTCAGGCCATGTACTCAGTGGATTAGAGCAGCTATGTCATGTTTGGTTTGTTATTGTTCTTGTTACCTGACCCACAGAAAGACATTCTGGTTCAAGGCCCCCCGCCCCCCCCCCATTAATCATTCCTCCCACAGAGAAAACCCAACTCTGAATGAATCACCTCCTCCCACAGAAATGAGGGTGTCTGGAGTTGCTCAGGGAAGGCTTTAATGGGGATATTGCAAGCAATATTTAGCAGATGCTGAAGTGACTGTGGTCTGAGGGTCTCTCTATTCCCATGGGTTAAAAGGAACTGAGCTGGATCAGCTCATGCTTGGAAGATGCTCAGGCACACCTACATGATGGTGAAGGGCTTAGACTTGTAGTCCTTCACGCTCAGATGTCAGCCTGGGCAGGGATTAAGGTGCTAGCTCAAACTTCGGGCTCCTTATGATGATGCTAGATTCTGCCGAGGGAGACATTGTGCCAGCTCCACCTCCACAGGCCACACTGAGCCTCCACCATGCCCTTCCTTGTGAAAGCCATCAGGAAACCAGCTAACTTAAACTTCTGCAGACATTGGACCACCCTGCAGCAGTGATTGTGGTGATCTTTGATACAGCTGCCAAGGAAGGCTTAGAAATGCCTTGGGAAATAAGGCATGGGAAATCATAGAATCATAGAATGGTTTGGCTTGGAAACGACCTTAAGACCATCTAGTTCCAAGCTCCCTGCTATGGGCAAGGAATAGTAACAGATACACTGGAATTAAAGAGGCCAGATCCAGAAGGCAATCAAGATCAGTGTGGAGGCTTTGACATCCCCATGCTTTAGATGGGAACCCGAAAGTGCTGCACTACCATGTAAACTGAAAAGAACCATGTGCTCATGTGGACAGTGGTGCTCACAGCCAGCAGGAAAGGTCCTTGACTGCTCTCACCCACCCCATGGAATGACCTTCCCTGTTCATTGCCTGTTCAGGACCCCCATCATATCCCAGATGAAGTGAAACACTTTCAGCATCCTGAAACTTACAGCAGCTTTGAAACCTCTTTGCCAGGCCATGAAGTCATGGATAGAGGCTGGTCCCAGGAGCTATTTAATAACTGAAATTCAGAGACTTAGAAATCCCTGCTCATTCCTGTATCATTTATTGTTTATTTGGGAACACTCAGGCCTTAATCAACCATACATGAAGTCATCTGATAAAAAATGCTGGTAACTGAAGCCTCAAAGACCTCTTCTAGATTATATAAGACATGTCATCCACAATCTTTTCAGAGGCTAGTCAAAAGCAGACTGAAAAACTAGCTTAGAAAATACCACCCCCATGCCTCCACCTCAGCCAGAAGACCCATATCTTGCGAGCTATCTATATTAAGAACGTAATAAAATAACAGGAACATAACATGTGTCCCGAAAGCCGTCCTAAAAGGGCTTGGATACCCAAATGCCTACACTGGCTCAGCCAGATGTGTCCATGTCACCACTCAGCACTTGTCCAGCTGTGATTTGCACTTCACTGCAGCATCAGTGCCTTTACTGCTGAGACACCCCTTGTGCTGGAGAAGATACAGATTTTATTCACAGCTCACTGCTCCCTACCTTCTTATTATTCTGTTATTTGCTCTGAAAAGCTTGCAAATAAAAGTGTCCTGGACAGGGTGCAGCTGAAGTTTTGTTCTTACCGTGTCTAGCACATTGAAAAACAAGATGCTACAAATCGAGAGCTAAAAGAAGTCTGGCTTTTATATAACGTACAGCGTGTGTTGAAATAAATGAGTCTTCAAAATGATAATGTCCTTATCCCTGAGGCTTGCTCTGCTGTGAAGATGGACTTCAGGAGCAGAAGGTACATTTGCAGCTCATTATGTGGGCTGGAGTTTTCTCCATCTCCTTTCTTGAATTTGTTTGCACACTGTAATGGGACCCTTTCTGGTTCTTCTTCATATCCTCTGAATTGTCTTATAGGAGTGAAATGGAGGATTTTGATATACTGAATATATTTAATATTGAAATGCTAAGAATTTGCAGGACAGAGCACAGACTGCCTCTTGTGATAAGAGACGTTATTATTGTTGTGAAGAATTCCTTTAAGATTCCATCTTAATCATTCTGCTATTGAAATGGAAGAATAAAGTAATAAATGGTTTGAATAGACTTGATTAAAAAGAATAATTATATTCCATGGGTGCGTTAAAAATATAAACTCTTTGAGGTTTTGCATTCTTCTAGCATTTGCCTTTTAGAAAAAGCTTTTCTTTCCAATAAGCACATGCCTTGCATGTGAGAAGGAGAGACCTCTCTTGACAATGAGGTTTGGGTCCACAATGGCCTCTGCCATGCTCTGCTTTGGGCAGAGGCAGAGATTTGGCTTGTGGCAAACAGCAGCCCCTCACCTGAAGCCAGACACTGCTGATATTTTCTTGACCTGCTTTGGGGCTAGATTTCTCCTAAAACTCCACTCTGCCCTCTGGGAGATGCATCATCATCTCTTGGGATCTTCCATCTTCACCATATCTTTGGAGCAACCACAGTGGGTCCAGGTGCCTGTGGTGGATTGTGCTGCAAGGAGGAAAGTCCTGTTGTGCTCCCACCTCCCTTTGAGGGAAGCTCCCCCAGAAACTGGGACAAAAAGACAGGTTTCCCATTGGCAACACCTCCCTTGCCAATGTTGGCAAGTTGTAGAGTCTGCAGAAAGCCAACTGAGCATGTCTAGAGGTGCTCATAAGCTATGCAGTGGCAGAGACATGGCACAGCCTTGTCACTGGAAGAGACTGGGGAATTGTGTTTCCTTTCTGCTGTGAATCCTGAGATTGCAACATTTTACTGCGCTCTGAGTTAGGAGGAAATTCAGGCTGTTTTGTAAAATCAACTGTTCCAAGGAGTTTCTCACTGGAATATATGGAGGATGATGCTTCATGCAAAATATTCTTACCTAACTACAGGAAAGTATGCACCTTGCTGAGAGTACACCATTTTTCCTAGTCTACCTTCTTTCTCTACCTTAGAATCATAGAATCATAGAATAGTTAGGGTTGGAAAGGACCTTAAGATCACCTTAATTCCCCATCAGCAGCATTCCAGAGATGAATACACAATGAGCAAAAGTCCATATTTCACTGATTCCCCGTTTCCTGAAGGAAGCTGCTGTTCTGGAATTCCTCCTCACTCTCCAAGTCTCATTTTAACCCTTGTGGTGCTGTGTCTCACAGGTCTGTTCTCTGCTTTAGTGCTTGAAAACTTGTGTTAGCAGAGAAATTTGCTTCCAACCTACATTTTACTTTCAGCTCATGTCAGGCTGCCTATCTCTCCCTTCCCCTGCAGACCTGATCTGAGATGCTATACTACTAAGGCTTCATTATTTTTACAAAAATCTACTCCAGTACAGTATGAAGTGTTATAAATAATTAAAGAAACACTAGAGTTGTCAAAAGGAATGAACAAAGTACACTTTGAGATGCATGCTCTTGGCTTATCTGGGGTTTGTTCAGTTGGCAGTTGAATCTCAGAATTCAGACCCTGGAAATATCCACCAGAAATGCAACCAGTGATGTTCAGCCATCTACCAACAAGGAACCTTTGTCTTTCCCCCAGAGTCATCTAGGAACAGGGCTGGGCATCAGCTATCGTGTATAAAACATCAAGTGCCAGACTCCTCTTGGCCTTTCCAGGGAAAGCAGGGACCAAAAATGCATCCAACCATGCATCCAGAAGTTAGCAAGACCTCTTGTATAGTCTGCTTTGTGTGATTCTACTGTTCCAAGTGAATGCCTCATTGCTCTGCACAATAAACCTTCTTCTCTTCATTCAATGCTCTTTTCCAGAAGGTCTTCTTTGTCACCATGACGACAAATAAATTGCTTCTTGTTCACTGAAATCTGCTAAAAAGCTCGTTATTAAGCTAATGTGCCCTGGGTGGCAACACAGAAGAGGAAGAGAGTCCTGCTTCAGTAAAGGATGCTTTCTTCTTGGTTTCCCATGTGGACACCACTTCTCTGGGGTCTCTCAGTGTTGCTGCTCTGGGCATTGCTCTCATTTGCTTTTAGAGGTGTTTCAAAGAATTAACCACATTTCAGAGAGAGGAGGAAAAACTCTTGAGTGTGAGCCAAACACACTGATAACTGTCTGCTCACCCTCTCCATCTGTCTCCCTGTCTATTGCTGTACTCCTTCCAAGCCCACTGAAACTTTCATAGCGGGGTTCACACCGGCCTTCAACACATGGAAACACAGACAGTGTCCCAAGTGCTGGCACCAGTGCCGCCGCTGTCCTACTCACCATCACCTCTGGCTTTGCCACAGCCTCCCTGTATGATGCTGCAAAGGTGAAACACCAACATGGGAAGACGATATAAAACCAAGTGCACATTAGGGAGCTGTATCTCATCTTGGCAGGGACCACTGGCTGGGGTGGATATGAGCAAGCTGTGGTGTGGACTTCTGAGGTCTCTGGTGCTTTGCCTTGGAAAAGAGACTGAAGAGCCACTGCACAGTTCAACATGGTATGGGAAAACCTCATGAAAATCCCGAGGAGCTGATGATGTCTTCTCATGGGTTGCCAACACCATTTAGCATTTCAGGGTTAGCTTGTTCCTTTACCAACCACAGTGTTTTTTATCGGCTTTCTTGCTCTCCCCACAATCCAAAGTGCTAAAAGGTCCCGTGAGAGTAAATGGTGAGAGCTTTCATGTGGTTACTGTCACTAGGGAAACCACTTCCTTGTGATTCACATGTTCTGTGAGTCTCTCTTCATTTCTCTCTGCATTCAGCCAGGTAATATTGTGTTGGTATATGTCACGGGATGGAGCAGGGAACAGGCAGAGGCAGCAAGAAAGTGTATTAGCAATTGATTACAGGGCTTTGGGAAAAACCTGAGCATTGTGCCAGGGTGATGTAGAGTTAATCATCAGGAAAGGGTAAGTGTGCAAAACTAGCACGGAAATTGTACAGATCATGTGGGCCTCAATGCAACAGTCCCATAGAAAAGGACAAAAAAGGCCTTTTCTTCCCTACTGGCATTACTTTCCTTTTCCTTTCAACCTGATCACAAGCTTAAAATTGAACGAGGTAGACAAATTGTCACCTCTTCTCTTCTCTTCTCTTCTCTTCTCTTCTCTTCTCTTCTCTTCTCTTCTCTTCTCTTCTCTTCTCTTCTCTTC
>JAOEHY010037784.1:14464-32241 GCA_025447955.1 Psilopsiagon aurifrons
CTCCCCTCCCCTTCCCTTCTTTCTTTTCTTTCCAAGTTTCTTCAAGTTTTGACAGTCTTTCCAGATTTCCGCCAGAAGTTGGCCTATTTGTTTGATGGTTCCTTTGAGCACAAGTGAAGCACACTTATTCTTGCTTGCAGAAAGAAATGGCTATTCTTTGCTTTAAGAGAAAATTCTTCATGGAGATTATTTTTTATCTGAAAGCCGTTTTCCTTTTATATTAGGGTGGGGGTTTTTTTTGCCAAACATGTCCTCTTTCTGAGGAAAACTGTGATTTAGAGGAGGTAAAATAATTTACCATCTGAAAACAGAGAGGCTGCAGTCAGCCCTCAACTCAATCAACCTCACCTAGCACAAGGGAAGCCACCAGCTTTATTGAAGGGTTCCCATGTAAAGCCTTGCCATGGGGATGTCTGTTCTGGACCTTCATTTCATCCATGTGTCTGCTCTATCCCTCAACTTCCTTTGCATCACCTTGCTGAAATCACATCCATGCTGGCTCCATTTGCCTCCCCACAAATTGAGTTAACATCCTGATCCCTTTTATAGCAATGGAAGGTGGGTGCTTAAGTCAAATGAAGATTTATATATTTGCTGACATATAATTGTTTTCTTTAGTAATTGCTCTCATGTCTCTTTACATCTGATCGTTAATGCTGGGCGACGACTGTTTGTGAAACGTCTGATTGTTTCTGATGAATCCTATGAAAAGTGACATTCCTGATAGTTTTGCCATGCAGTGGGCTTTCCTGCTAAGCAGAATTGATAGACCTTGTGCTGCCTTTTACCATTTAGCTGCTAGTAATAAACCAGCACGTGAGATTCTCTTTCATGAAGAGAAAAGAGATAGCAGACAAATACAAAACACAAAAGCACAAAAACACAAATACAAAAGTGCAAATAGAAGAAAAGAGAGCTCTGTATGTTGCAGCTTGATGGGAGTGTTTTCCTGGTGGTGGTCTACCCCAAGGAGTTAGGTGGAGGACTGGAGACATCGATGCTGCCCCAGCATGGTCTTGAGCCCCTTCCTGGTGGTGTAAGGTGC
Source organism: Psilopsiagon aurifrons (assembly GCA_025447955.1). Taxonomy (NCBI): domain Eukaryota; kingdom Metazoa; phylum Chordata; class Aves; order Psittaciformes; family Psittacidae; genus Psilopsiagon; species Psilopsiagon aurifrons. Next base: position 15,510 of record JAOEHY010037784.1, read on the forward strand.
GACCATGGTAGTGGGGGGAGCTGGGCAGCCGCACTCAGCATTCCTAAGGCTCCTTGTTCACTCCTGGGATTTCAAGCTTTTCCACTGGTATTTTACACACTTCTGAGTGAGAGGCAAAGGGCTTGGCACAGGCATAGCCTGATCCCAAATGAATATCTCAACACCTCTTCACCTGCTGAGGGTGGAGTTATACCTGCCTGACCTGCAAAGCTTCGAATGGGAGGCCACAGAAAAGCTTCTGAAGTGGCTGAGATGTTCCTCATATCTGGAACATGATGCGCTGAGATGCTGCTTTCCTGTGGTAAACCCACAGTGAAAGGGAAGCCAGAGGCAGAGAAATTAGAGAGGATAGGAGGGCATGATGTGCTCCATCACAGTGGACAGTGACATGCTCTCTTTAGCCCTGGTGGTGAGACGCTTGGCACTGAGATGCCAGCAGCATCACCCAGGGCATCAGACCCCATGGGCATCCAGGGGACCATGACCCTGGTGCTTAATCTTCTTGCTGCCAAAAAGCTCAACCTGCAGCCCAAAGCTGAGCTGGGAGCAGGAAGGTGTTTTGTGGCCAGGAGGCTCAAAGCTTGGGCTTGAAGGTGCTCAGTGCTGCAGGTTCCAGAAACACAGCAGGGCTAGGGAAACCCCAGTGTGCCTAGGGGGTGGTCAGCTCAAGGGGATGAGGATGAGCTGGTGTCTGCTGTTCGTAGACCTCAGGGCCTCCAGGAGCAGGTAAGTGATCAGAGCAGAGAAGCAAGCAGCAGCACACACATGCCTCTCCATCCCTCCCAGACTAATTGAGGTAATTAATTTAGCAAAGATACAGTGCACTGTAATTTGCCTAATTCAGTAAGGAGATATGCAGCAGCCGCAGCAGCTAGTCCTGCTAGCAAGGATCATCTTCCAGCAGGGTTGGTCCTGAGCATCCTCCAGCAGCTGCAGAATCCATGCAGGTCCCATCAGCTGCATCAGTGCCTGTTGTAGACTCAGCACCATGATGTGTCCAACCCCTAAGGAGGTCCAGATAAAAAGAGAGAAAGGCATTCCTCATGGCTGCAATTTCTAACCTGAAGGAAGTCACTTGAAGCCAAGCCTCTGATTGTCAAGAGCAGTTAACCCTCATCTGCTCTCACTTGTTTATGCTCCCAGTGTTAGGGTCCCTTTCCTGTTGTGATTAGAAAGCTCCCGGCATGAGGGGGTTTTCACAGATTCCCCTTTCAGAAGCTGCTTTCCTGCCTTGCTTGAGTTTTTTCTCTCTCTCTTAATGAAAATGTTTTGCTCTCATCAAGAAGTGTTTCTGGATATAGATAAAGCTGTGGAAACTGCCGTGACAGGAGACAAACTAACAGGTAACTACATGCTGGTTAGAAAGCATTAAAACCCCTTCTGCAACTGGCACCAGTGCAGCAAAATGAGAGGGACTTCTATGCTGAAATGGAATGCAAAATAAAAATTTCATCTAGCTGAGGTCATTCCTTGTGCTGTATCTTGGGAAAAGCGGGATTCCTCTGCTTTCCCTGCCATATTCCGAAATCCAACAGAAAAGCTTTTCATTTAGGTGGGCATCAAGGCAAAGCAGCGCAGGCAGGATCGAGAGCGGTGTTAATTTTGCCTTGATTTTTGCCCTCCCTTTCTGGCAGTCTTTGGGAGAAAAAAAATCTCTTGACATTTTTGTTTCCTTATTTGCTTGCCTTCTCAATATGTCAAGAAAGAGACAAGATTATGACACCATCCCTGCTTGCAGCAACACACATGCATTTGCCATCCAAACAAGCTGGTTTCCCCCTTTAGTGCAAGCTATCACATTTGCCCGAGTTATTACTATAGCTGTAGCAAGCCACGTCTTTTAACCAGCTTTTTTATGAGTATCCTTCCATTTCCAAATTGCAGAGGAGCTCTCCTCCTAAATACCCCTTTCTTTTCCAGGTAAGCTAATTTCTAGGACAAAATGTCAGAAAGCTCAACACATCCCTTCAATTACAGCTGTACAGATTTTCTCTGAGCTACTGGACAATAAGTAGCTTTCAGGGAAGCATTAAGGAGATTTGCCCTCAAGGGTTTGCATTTCAGTAGAGTGACAGTTATTTTTGTAAATACAAAATAAATAAAGAAGGGAAGAAAAGGAGGGGAAAACCATACATAACGCCTTCCCCCAGCCCCAATAAAATAGACAGATATGGGCTAGACAACTGCTTATTATCTGAGAACCTTGAATCAGATAGGAAACCCAGAGTTTGTAATGCCTTCAAATGTCACAGCATTATGATTTATACCAGTACACAGTGTACTATGCTTCATTATAAAGGGGAAAAATAAGGAAGATTGAATTACAAAGCTAATGTCTCCCCCCTTCTTTTCAGCTGGCTTCGAACCGAGGCTGAGGATATAAAATCCATCATTAGTTGTTTTTAAGCTTGTCTCTAATGATGAAAAAAATAATGGGGCATGAAACCCAGACTTAACAAAACAAAACTACAAACCACAGCATTTTACAGCCTTTACGTAAACATAATGTGACAATGCACTTCCTTTCATTCTCTGCTATGACAGTTAATTCCAGACCAGGAAAACTGTCAAAAATGTTTAGTTCTGCTTGGGTTGAGTTAATTACAGACCCTGGGGCTGTGTTGACTTTCTCCTGCTAATGGCACTGTGCTACAGGTAAAAATCCATTTGCAAGAATGTTTTCAGAGCTACAGATCTAATTTACTGAATATCAAATATTTATGCCATTACAATTAAAGTGACAACGTTCCACCCCTCCTCACTGTGCAAGCTTGGGCTTTTTAATAGAATTTATTATACAGCAAACATTTGGTAAAAAGTTTTGTTCGAGCTTATAATGTGAAAGCTTTGAATATTTTATTGATTTGATTTCTTCTGCAGTCTATCCCTATCAACGCTGGAACGTTATGAACTTCTGCAGCACATAAGAGACCATTTTTTACTGTCAGAGCCTTACAAGCTCTCATGTGAAGGCTGGGGACAAAGGATGGAGGCTTCGTTCCCACTGAAGCTTTCCCTGTCACACAGGGATGAAGCGCCAGGACAAATGCACCACAGCAGGAGCTGAAGTACAAGGGAACTCATTTTTCCTCATTAGCTAAATAGGTGAGTGGGAAACTCCTGCTCCCCGGCCCTGTGTGGAGTCAGTTGGACCTTCCCCTGTGCCGTGGGATGCCCGCAGCCACCCGTGTCACAGTGTGGGGAAGCGAGGCAGGTTTTAATGAGCACCCTGGCAGCCTGTGAGGCTGACGAGGCTCTCAGTGACGTAGGTGACAGCAGAGGATGACCAGGGGAGGGGTTCTCTTTTCCTTTGCTGTTTGGTTTTGGTGTTTGGCAGCAGAGATCAGGGCGCTCTGTGCAGCTCCATGCAGCTGTCCACATTCTTACAGGGAGAAAGAATTTGCACATTTGCCCATTATTTGGCACTGTTTACCATAAACACAGGGTTAAGAATTGTCATTTTGTCACGTGAAGGATTTGACAAACCTGCTCAGGCTCATTTGCTTTTACTGAAGATGTCTTCAAGTTTCAGAGGGAGAAAATCAACAGCAAAACCAAAAGTTGGTTCTGAGCAGATGTTTCAAAAAGCTGGGCTTGGTTAAAGGCCCTAAAGGCTTTTGAGAAAGAAAAGGCCTGTGCAAAAGACAAGGAAAGAGGGGATGGGCCACTGAAAGTTACCTGTCCTGCTCTGGGAGGAGCCGATGGTTGCAGTGTCCACATTAGGCCTGGTGGGTGGCCCAGAGATGTTGTTAGTGACATCCCCCAGTCTTCTTCATCTGTGCAGTGACTTGTACTTGAATTTGTGCCAGTCCTTTCTGACCATGGTCATACCACCTCTCTCATCACCTCCTTGGGGCAGTCAGCTCTGAAAATCTGCTGTTAAAGGCAGTGTTTCCTCTGACTTGTCTTTGACCTCCCACCAGGATATTCAACCTGAAAAGCCAGGATTTAGGCCAGGATTCCTAACCATGGGAGAAGGGAAGCCCAGATAGGACGTACTGCAGCACGGGACAATTTGTACCCTATGTGCTTCCAGCATGTCCCTGTACTGCAGCAGAGCATGGGATGGAGGGGGCACAGCACATGGGACACTCGCCGGGGCAGCAAGAAGACAGCAATGCTGCAGACACGACAGCCCAAAGGAGTCCTCACAGAACAAATGACATTCTGTGCTCACATCTACAGCTTCAGTTTGCCTGGCCATGGGCAAGCTCCCCTCTGGGAGAAGGATGCTCAGAAAGCACTTGGGTCTGGCCAGGCTCTGTGGACACACTCCTGACAGCATGGGGCTCTCAAGTGCCCACCACAATGATTATTGCGCTCTGCGAGTGCTTTGAGTCACTTGACCTTCAGCCTCCTGCCTCTCCGCACGCCTGAAACAGGCACTAATCACTTCAAACCCCAACCGCTGTCATTTCTTATTGCTTAAACACCAGCCCTGCCAGCTGCACACTTACATCCTCAGCATTGACTCAGCTAATGTAGCTGTCATTTAAGCACTAGTGATCTGCCAGGATTAATATTTGATATGGCAGCTATTGAGGGGCAGAAACTCCTGGTTTTTCCTGGTCCTGAGCAGGGCAGCTCCCAACCGGGGACCTTTGCAGGACATAGGCAAGCAGCACATCCTCATGCTCTGTGGTGTGAGACTTCCAGAGCCCTCCTAAGGAAGAACTAAAAGTGAACCCAAGAAGTGACACTGAGGGGATACTGAAGATAGACAGTGCTTGAAGACAGACCAGCTCAGTGCCTGCATGGCCACAGTAAGAAGTGAAGGATGAGAGCAGATGACAAAAGCCCCACTCACTGCTTGTGCAGGCCAAGGACTACAGGAGCTGATGCAGGGAGAATCCAAATGAGTCCTCCAATGGACACAGCACCATCCTGAACTGTGGAGTTCCTGCAGTGAAACTAGGGGTCTAGACCCAAACTTGCCCTGGAGCTGAGGTCCCATACTTCCAAGCTTCCTTATTTCTGGACTTCTTCAACATATCCTGATAGTCAAAATCATATGGTGATAGGACAAAGGCAGGTTTCAGAGAGCAGATGTGGAGGCACCATGGACACATGGACATCCTCTGGGGCACTGATCAAAGCCTTTTCAAGAGGCTGCCCTACCTTACATCAGTGCCTGGTTCCTGTGCAGAAAGGCCAGTGCATGGAGAGCCCTCCTGAGCTGCCATGGTGGGAAGAGCTCATGTTCTGCCTTTGTCACTGACTTGTTTTCATGAAAGATTAATGCATCACCTCTCTCTGCCTGGAAGTGAGCATCCTCATGTGTCCCTGCACGGCACGAATCAAGGCTCCACAACCAGTAAGGATGAAACCAACCCTGCCTTCTGCAGCCCTGCATCTCCTGCCTGGAACTGAGCAGCACAGTGGAGATAAGAGAGAAGACCTTTGGCTAAATCCTCCTCACAGGTGAGGCGTGTGTGTAACAAGGAGGCACAGCACTGCTGCTTAAATCACTGGGGCCAGGGCTCAGGGGAGCTTGTCCGAGCTCTTACTGCGCCATAGGAAGCAGGCGGACTTAATGAAATCTTTCATTTGTCAGTAAATGCCACTGTGTGAAGTGTAATTAATGGATTTATTAGAGCTAGATGTGGCCCAAACTGAAATAGCACTCAGGGAGCCGGCTGGGAGCAGTGTCCTCCACACCACTTAATTATAAGGTCAGTGGCAGAGCGGTGGGAGCTTCGTTGAGTCTCCACTTGGGAGAAATCTTGCCAGCTCGAAACCTCCTCTGGTGAAGTGGTGGCTTTGCATGGCAAGAGAGCAGAGTGTGAGCAGTGCAGGCAGAGAGGCAGAGCTCGCTCAGGCAGGGCTGCGAGTCAGCAAAGCCCTGGGATGCTGTTCCATGGCTGTCAGTGACAGGCGAGGCTGCTGGAGCCAGGAGGGTGCCACAGAATCATAGAATCACAGAATCACAGAAAGGTTTGGTTGGAAAGGACCTTAAGATCACCCAGTTCCAACCCCCTGGCATGGGCAGGGATGCCTCACGCCAGACTATGCCACCCAAAGCTCTGTCTAACCTGGTCTTGGACACTGCCACTGCAGTATAGTGAGGATACTGGGGTGACTCCGTTTGGCTTTACTAACATGATGCTGGTTGCAAGTGGCTGTTGCTGAATCTTCTTTTCATTGCATGGCTGTCATGAGAAAGGGGCTTCCATCTTACCCCACTACCTTGCTACTGGAGCCTCCAGTCAGTTAAAGGGTAGCCTTAAAGTACAGCCAACCCCTCCATTTGGAGAACTTATTCAGGCAGGACATCTTGAACTCCCATTTGGCAGCAGCAGAGTCAGATTTCCAGTTATTTGACTATGAAAACAATAAGTAATGGACAGAAAATGTCTAGCAATGGGCAAGAGACAAAGATAGATGCAGGCACAAGTCTCCTATAACCTGCTACATCCCCAAATGAGGATGTGTATCCTCTGCAGCATATTTCAAAGAACCCAAAGCCCATTATGAGGAACAATCAGCAGCAGATTTCAATAGATGCATTTTGTACTCAGCTGTCACCATCTGTGTTTCCCCATTAGAAATGCAGAATGAAGGAGCTGCACAATTACAGCTGGGAGGGTCTGTGAGGCCCAGCACAGCTCTGTGTGCAGCCACCCCTCGTGTCCTCCTCAGGGGAGTCTGTCCTCCAGAATGGCCAGTGGCTGCTGGGGCCAGACCTCCGGCAGACCCCATTCCCATTCTATGCACCAGGAGCAGGGTATCCTCCTGCATCCGCTGTCTGTCCCAACTGGAGCTTTGGAGAGGAGGGACCTCCTGCAGGCTGCGGGGAGCCTGGTGATGGGGTGCTGGCAGCCCACAAAGAAATTGTGTACGTTGGGCTTGAGGAACTGCCCAAGGAGATGTGGGGGTGCTCCCTGCATGCCCCAAACCTCAGAGGGTACCTCGGCATGCTCACACTGGCTGGTGAAGCCACAGTCAGGAATTGTGGCTGCCCAGAGGAAGTTGTGCCTTTCCCGCCAGCCTCATGGCATGAGCCAAGGGCCAGACCGCAGCACTGCCATGGTGGATGAGAGTAACCCTGCATGAGGAGGGTCTGCAGCGCCCAGGTGGGGGGACAAGACCAGCTGCACCCCACAGCAGCCCCACAGCATGTCCAGGGGAAAGAGGGAAAAGGGTTGTGCCTTGCAGATGCCCAACCACAAAGGGGTTGCCAGCTCCAAGGGGAGTGGGGAAGGGGCTCAGCAAGGAGAGGGCCTGAGCTGGAGGAAGCCTACAGGATGTGGGAACCTCGAGCTGGCAGGATAATTACTTTTTTAATCAAGTCTTTTCAAAACATCTAATTTTATTACTTTATTCTTCCATTTCAATAGCAGGACGATTAAGATGGAATCTTCAAGGAATTCTTCACAACAGTAATAATGTTTCTTATCGCAAGAGGCAGTCTGTGCTCTGTCCTGCAAATTCTCAGCATTTGAATATTAAATATATTCAATATATCAAAAAACTCCATTTCATTCCAGAAAAATAATAATCAAAAACCCCTACATATGACATCAATTTTCCTCTCTTTCTGCTCAAAAATAAATATTTAACTAACACCCAACTCCTTTTCCCTCCTCCTGGGGAGGGAGCCAGGACAGTGGAGGAAAAACCCCTATTAGCCTCCAGGCCAGGCACTAACTCAGATGCAAACCTGAGCTTTCCAGAGCTCTGATGCTACAGATCCCACTCAACATGAGCTGCTTGGTCTGGAGGAGGTATGGGCTGGGCTGGTGACTCCCAGTGTGATTGCTTAGAGAAAGCATCTCCATCAGGTTTGGAGGCTCATGTATGGAGGAGGATGCCAGCCCTGCTCCCCAGCACAGTGCTGGAACCCCAGCTGGGCTGCACTATCCCTGCCTGCAGTGCTTCAGCCCGTTTCTGTAATGCCCATGTCTATGCTTACTTTGATTCAAGAAGAGACAATGCCACCTAAATTCAGGGGTCATCAGAATGCTCCCAAACAGCACACTCTATATTTTCATCCGTGCTCTTTTCCAGGACTGTAAATGGTGAAAGAGAAAGTCATTGTGGAAGTGGACAGGAGAAGACAGTGGCAGTCGCAGGGAGGGAAGAATGCGTTTGCTGTGTGATGCGGGTTGTTTATGACAGCTCAATGCTAAGCCTCCCTTGCAGAGCTCAGGCTGCTGGGCATGCAGGCTGAATGAAAGGGAAAGGGAAAAACCCAAAAGCCTTGTTTTGAAAAAGTGCACACGGAAATAAGATGAAATGTTGGAAATAAACACAGATGACCCTGAGCTACTGTCTCATTCCAAAAGCATGCATGTAATTTCCTAGCTTGTTTTGCTTTGCTTCGCTTTGCTTTTTAAAGGAAAGAGGTAAAAACAAATTCCACTGTGTCAAACATCCTTTGGATGATTTCCCTTCCTGCCCTGATTCTGTCTGGATCTGCCACAGAAGCTGCTGTGTAACAGACCTGAGTCTTCCTCAGGACAAAGGCCAGATCTCCATTGTCTGGTGCCTGTGATTAAGGATCTAAGGCTCTTGAAGGGTGAAGGATAACACTGGTGTTGGGCTGCAGGAGCAATCCTCAGGACAAGCGTGTTTATTCCTGTGGTCTCCCAGAGATAGGTTAACCTCTAGGAATTTGCTCTGCCTCGGTTTCCCTGTCAGCAGGACGGCATCTTCAGTCCTCTCTTGGGTACCACTTCCCTGGACAGGCTGCAAAACCAGTTGTGGGGAACCCAGAGGTGCACATCTGGCCTGTGGATGCCCATTTGCCACCAGTCTCCCAAACTCATCCGCATACAGAACGAACTGTCAAGGCACGATGACCTGGACCGAAATACCCTGCTTTTAGCAGTTAACACAACAAGGAGTCTGCAATACCACTTAGTTTTTAAGGTGAGCCCTGAACTGGGATCAGTTATCTAATGACATGCTTCTCTACTCTGTAATGGTTTTCCCTCTGCATCGATACTCCCTTAAGATGACTGATGCCAAATTGATGTCTATCTCTAATAGACTTTCCTCAGGCTCTCCTCACACTTGCTGTCTGAGCTGCTGGTTAAAGATGAGAAACTACCCGAGCCTGCCCAGCAGCAGTTCATCAACGACAGTTGTTTCATTAGTTGACGCAAACCTATCCAAAATACATTCTAATTAAACCAGAAACTGAAACCCATATGTTTTTGGAGCACTCCTATGCTGGTGGCACACTCTCCTCTGCGCTTTGCTTCCAGACCTGTCATTACTCAGTCCCCCACCTTGCCACTGTAGATGTGGCATCAGACGATGCTAAATAAATAGCACCTTCATTAAAGTCTTTTCCAGCAGCAGATTGGATTAGTTGCTCCTCGAGGTTCTCTGTGAACATGAATGAGAGGGGAAAAGGGAAAAGAGGGGAAAAGCCATGACCTGCTCCTGTGCCACGGGTGGTGTGTTCCCATCCTGGCAAAGCTGGAGCCAGGATCTCTCCTCTCCTGGCCGGGTGCAGGCTGGGCGCCTGAAAAAGGGGTTTAGAGGAGTGAGGGCCCTTGGGGAGCTGCTGGTCACGGAGAGTGTGTGCAGTACTAGCACCACTCCTCTGCTGGCTTCTTCTCCCAGGAGGGGTTCGCACTTGAGGGGTCGCTGCCTGGAGCCAAGCAAGCTTTTTGCAAGCAGATACCTTACAGCTCCTATTCAAACAATGCAGGCTTGGGGCAGAAAAGAAGTAGAAACATGACAAAATAAACCCCCCAGGAAGAAAACCTTTCCTGGTCCAGCTCCAATGCTGTTCACAGTTTTTTGACCCCAATCTCTTCCCCTGGTTTCCCAGGTTTGCCTCTGAGCTGAGGCAAGGCTCATGTGAGTGGGACTTGTTTCTCAAATATCCCCACCCCACAGGAAATGCTGCAGAGGTTGGATGAGAGGACACTTTCACAGAACACATCCAAGTATCTGCCATTGACAGAAATTCCCTTTGACGTTCTCTCCTATCAATGGATTCATTTGTGCCACACGAGTAAAATGCAGCTGTTGATCCATTAGTCCATGCAAAGAGCTGGACGCCCACAGACAGCCCTGGGCTGATGGTGGGTCTCTAAAGCAGATCAGACCTGCCTCATGTTCCTGCAGAGACCCTCCAATTTGGGATGCTCCAATGCCCAAGAGTATCTACAGTTGGCGGCTTCATGGCTACAGGGATCACATGGAGTTTAGCAGTAAAGAAATCAGTGATGCCTGATGTGGAAGGACTGATGGCACCAGTGTCCAGTGGCAGGGGTGGCAATGGGGGACCCCTAGGGTGCTGCCAGGATGGCTTGTGTGTCCTTCCTCCACCACCACCACTTCCATCAACTCCTTTGCCTTCCTCCCTTGTCAGCCCCGAACTCCTCACTTCATCCATCCCCTGCCACGTACCACTGCAGCAAGGAGCTGGGACACAGCCTCGCCACCCTGTTATTTTATTTTTCCTTTAGGAATGGTTCCACAGTGCAGGATTTTAGAAATGCAAATGGAGTTGCAGATTTTCAGGCAGGTGCCAGGGAAGGAAAGAGACAGAGAGGAATGCTCTGATTTTATCAAAATCACTTTTCCTGCCCAGGGGAGGATGGAAAGCAGTTACTCTACCTCAGCAAGATGATTCTATTTAAGCCGCAGGATCATGTTGTAGCTACTTCTTATTTACCAGACTGGAAAGTTACATTAAGAAGTTATCACTTATCTTGCAGGAGAACAGATTAAGAGTGAAGGACCGTTCCCTGGTTTGCATACAGCTGCACTTCACAGGTTACTAAAAAGACAATTGATGTACCATTTCAGGAAGAAATATGATTTTCATTACGATATGCAGGCATCAGGGATTGTATTTTAATGGTCCCCTGTCACCAGTGAAGAGCAAAATGGCCTGTGACCACTGTAATGGAAAAAAGGTTTCTGTGATATTTTGCATAGCATGGAGGGCTTTTTGTGTTTGGGGTCGGGTTTGGAGTGGTTTTATTTTGGCTTGTATCATCCTGATGGCAGTCTTAAAGGGAACAACACCTGCTTTTTCTAGACATATAATTTTTGGTCTTACAGTGAGAAACTTTTCTCCCCACTCCTGGAAGAATATTTATATTTGAAATGAACTTTAAAATTATCTCTAAGGTAAAACAGTGGGTTGCACTGTCAGTGGTCTAGGGGGTCTCCTGGGCTCCTGCTCTCCACACACACCTGTTTGGACAGGTAAAATAAGATGACTGTATGGAGTTACCTGATGGCAAACCTCTCTTTTGGGGTCCCTTCAAGCTTTTCTCACAATGTTTTGATGCCTGAAGCCTGTAGGAAGCATCAAAGAGCAAAAACCAATGGCTGGGATTTAACCAGTGTCTGCCTTCCCTGTGAAACATGCCTGGGTGGTAGGGATTCCATCCAAGACATGTGAGCACCATGACCGGTCCCACTACTCCACTGACCCTTTCCTCCTCTTCTTTTCCCACAACACTCAATCACTTAACAGTAAGAAAATGTGAGAAGGGACACTTCACCAGGAGCAGAGATGTGTTTTATCAAGCTAAGTGGGATGCTCCATCCCAATCTTCGTGCCTTATTGGCTGGGTACCAGCACCAGCTAGTCTAGATTCAGGAACACACAGATGGCTCACACCACCCATGTGAACCAATAGCAATATTGGAATCTTGGCTATTCCACAAAAACTACCCAGGAATCATTCCCAGGGGAAGGGAGGGAAGAATTCCTAACTGCATTTGTGAATCACAGAAATCCTTAAGTATTTTTCTATTAACTTCAGCATCACCACAAGAAAGGTTTGAAGGATGCAGCAGAAAGTGATTCGCTGAGATTTTCTTCCTCCTGTTTAATTACTTGAGTGGTGTAAAAACTAAGCTATGTTTCAAAGGTAACTCCAATTCCCCCAGCACTAGGCAGCACAGAGCCCTTCCCATTCTGTGAACTTCCAGACAGCTGGGCTGAGCAGCTTTCCTTTAAACCCACCTCAGTTAAAGACAAACAATTTAGGGCCATTGATCTGTATCTGCGGAGCCTCCTGTTTAAACTCGAGGAGATGGAAGAAGCATAAAGCTAGTGCATAGGGTTTTGTTTGCATTGCTTAGATTAAAGGATATCAGGATGAGTGGTTTCTGTGATGATCAAAAGATTTAACATACTCCACACCTGTCACAGGTACAAGCTCAATTCCTTATAGATAAAACCAGAGTGGAGCTGGCAGAGCATGAGAGACTTACAGGAAAGGATGTGCAGGGAGTATATTTAAAGCAAGCTGCATGAATGTAGGATTAAATGTTAGTCTTATATGATAAAATGTTAATTTTTCTTAATTAGGCCATCCCTAGCATGGAGTTCCTCTAGATCAGAGCACTCCTAAGCAGATAAGGAGGGTGATAAGAAATTGTCTTCATAAAAACAGGGAAAGATTCTGAATTGGGGGAAAAAAAGCCAGTAAATGTCTGCATGGATTAATGTCATTTGCAGTCAGGCTCCATGACCTGACAAGGATGGAGTAGGTAGAAAACTGATCTCAGTTTGATAATTTACCTTCCCTCCAGAGGCTCTGCGTTGCTGATGGGAATGTGGAGTCCCTCCACTTTCACCAGTCCTAAAATCAGACTGGGAATCTCAAGACTGCAGGGACACAAACAGTGCTGACAGTCCTGGGATAAAGGTTGGACTTGATGATATTAAAGGTGTTTTCCAACCTGGTCAATTTTGTCATTCTATGACTCTACGATGTGCCCTCCCTGGGGCTGATGGGACGTGTGTTTCCATGGTCAGAGATTGATACCTCACAAGAGCTGAACTCAGCTCAAGAGGTTGCCATGACGTTCCTTGAGGATTCTGTTTCAGTTTTTACCAATTAAACAAACTGGGGCCACAGAGACCCCTTCACAGCCTGAGCTGCCCTCTTGTGCTTGGGTTTTCCCACTCTTGTATCTGCAGTCTCAAGCTGAGCAATGATGCATGCAGGGGAGGGAGAGGAGCCTGATGCCCACCCCCATGTACCAGACCCACTGCAACCACCATTCTTGCACAGTTTTAACCACCATCTGTCAGGGGCTGACTGGAATTGGCACAGCTGGAGCCTAAAATATTCACATCCAGGCAAAAGATAAGAGAAGTGAACCCCTCTGAAAAGGCTTCCTTTGTAAATGATCTAATGCTACATCTACAGTTCTACATGCTCATAGCAAGTTAGAAATAAAGAAATAAAGTACAACAATTAGGCAATTAAAGACTGCCCAGATAAAGATGGAATCCGGCAGGATGCCAAGGAACAGGCAGTTGGGTGATGCTAATTTTGTGATACATTGCAGTTTATACTAATTCTCTCTCTTTACACATGTCACATCGGTCTCACTGGCCTCTCGCATCTTCGGCTCCCATATTCATCAAAAGGCACTAGGGTAGAGAAGAAGGAAGAGCTAACAAGGAGACAAGGTTCAGTGCATTGTTCTCAGACTATGGCCAGTGGTGTTCTCTTCTATTCAAGGACACTGAGATCAGCTCCAAAGTTTTTGTTTCTCTAAGAATTAACTCCTTAACTTCAAAATCCTCTACTTGACATAAACCCCATCTTAAGAACCAGGGAGGTTTAAGCAGGAAGATGCAGAAAGGGGCTGCATGGAACACAGGCATGAAGCAGAGGTCTCAGGATAACCTGACATGCCATGTACCAAGCAGATGTGCTTTTTGGGTTTTCATCTGCATGGAGCATTCCATGTCATTGCCATGCTGTGTGCCCACCCAACCATGCTTGCTGCCATTGGGGACTCACAGGGTCCTGAAGTCAATGCTCACACTTGGATTTTCAAATTATCCAAGTTATCCAAATTATCAATTTATCCAAAAGGATAAATGGCTCAGTGACACCTTTTGGAAAACCCAGCACCAACGTTGGAGGAGACTGTGGCTATTAAGCAGTTTGTCTCTTTGACTGGAGATCTGAACTGCCTCAGATAATCAAGTAACCTGAATTCAGGGCAAACTCAGCATCCAGGGCATTCAGTTTGCCCTGAATGTAACTTGTCTTTCCATGGTATTTGCACAGCTGCATCTAAATCCCCTCTGCCAGTCAGTCATCCTCTGCTTTATATCCCTTCTGTGATCATTGCTGGTTGCACCGAGCCATCCTGGCACAGCAAGAACAGTGCCATATGAACCTCAAGAACAGGGTCAAAGCAGCAACACCTCATTGCTCACCGCACATGAGAGCTGTTTCCCACCCAGGGGTAAGGGCAACCTCTGTCTATAACAGCACACACTGACCCCTTTCCTGCAGCAGCCAAAGATCCTATTTCTGGTCCTAGGCTGTGGGCCTCTGCTGAAGAGGCACCTGAGCTATAACCCATTGCAATGGGCAATCTTCTCTGTTCTGATTGCACTGAAGACACAAACTTAAAGCACAAATTCTGCCTCTGCACAACTCCAACTTACAATATCAGATAATCTGATCAACAGAAATGCCTCTTTAAACCTCTCCAGTGGCCAGATAATCTCTTCCTGGGTCTAGCCCTCTACACAAGCATCTCTCATTCCCAATGGCTGACGTTCAGAGGTGACATGGAAACAGCCACTGCTCTGCCCCACCACTGCAAGCACCCTAGCATGGCATTGAGCTGGCTGGTAGGCATGGGTAGCCCTCATCACTGGGAAATAAAGCCATCCCAATGCTGAGCGTGGAAAGGGTTATGCTTCTTACAAGAATATTTAAGACTACAAAACTTCCTTTGACAGGGTTGTCTTTTAATTACCCTGTGGAATGATAAAATCCCAGCACTGAAAATGTGTCTTTACAAATCTCTAGCTGGAGTAATTAGTCCCATGCCTGGCTCTCCTGAGAGATTATTGCTGCCTTCTCTCCAGATTACATACCCAAATAGAAGTGGAATCGTTGCTATGTTTGACAGTGAGATATAAAATATCAGATAAAGCTGTTAAAATACTGTTTCACACGCTGTGTTTCTGCAGAGTAAGGAAGCATCTGCTCTCCCAGTAGCAGCAGCAGAGCTGAGCAGAACATTCACAGCCCAGGGCTGAGACGATGAATCTCACTTCTTTTTTTGTTCCTGGTCATTTCTGGAGAGATCCAAGTATTTAGGCATTATTCAAATGACTCAAATAACGTTGTTTGCAGCTTGTGTCCATTTTAAAGCTTGAGTATGCTCATAGGGTTTTAGGTCCGGTGGGTCCCCTGCTATGGTCTGAGGAATTCAACTGGAATACATGAATGACAAAGGCAAAGATATTCAGTGGTGGTAGCACTGACCCCTGAAACATCCAGGTCTTGTTACACTGCGCAGATATCCCAGGTGGACTTCTCTAGAGGTCTGTCTCTGCAGAGGTACTTACAGGGGATGCAAAATGTAGGTAACATCCCTTGTAGGTAACATCCTTCCTCTTCTATACTTAACAATATGAGCTCAGAAGGAAGTTTCTCATTAGATCAGCACAGATCTGTGGTGAAATTTCCCTCAAAGATGTTGTGCTGCTATTTATTACTTTCTGGGGGGGGGGGGGAAATATCTTTCTTCAGGAATTAAAGTGCTTGCTACATGTCAGGCTGTTAAGCTTACAGTGCTCAAAAGCACATTACTGACAATCCTCATCAGTTGCTGAGCTGTTGTACAGATCACACCCTGGTTATTTCATTCTTTTCTTACCCACACGACAAATTCATACCCGTGCATGAGTATTTCCCAGGCCTGGTGTAGCTGATGTACTAGCTGCAGGGGCAGGGAGCATGCTGCTGAAGCAGCAGCTCCTTCGGGAAGCAGTGTCCCAGCCTTGACTCCTTGATAGTCTGTTCCTTGCCATCTCAAATACATGTTTTGGTGTAATTCTCACTCCATCCAAGGCAGATTTTGCATCTTACTGTCTTCTAATGTAACTCAACATCACAACAGAGCCATCCCCTGGGTCACCAGAGATGTAAAGAGAACTCAGGCACTCAGCTAGGATGAGGGACCACCGGGTACCTTGTCCCTAGGAAAACGAAAACCATCCTAACACCTTCCAAGAATGAACCTCGTGGGTCAGAAGTGTGCTCTGAAGGGTTTTAGTACAGCGTATATGACGCAGTAGGTTCAGCTGCAGCAAGTCCTTCAGGGCCTTGTTCAGTCAAGTTCCAAATACTTCCAGAAACAGAGACTCCACATTTTCCCTGAGCCCCACTTCCAGTGTTTCATCACCATATGGAGATAAAATCATTCTTCATAACTAAAGAGAATTTCCCTTGTTCCAGCTGGTGCTTTTCATCTTCCCACTGTGTGCCATCGGGAAGAGTGTGGCCCTGTCTTCCATGTGCCTTCTCACCAAGCAGCGATGAAATCCACCCCTCACCTTCTTTCTGGGCTGAACAGACTCAGATCTGTCCTTCAGCCCCCCTTCATCTGCCTCATGCTCCAGCCCTGGAGCTGGCAACTCCAGCAGCCCAGCATCTCCCTTGTCCGGGAGAGCCCCAAACCAGTCACAATGTCAAATACCACGGTCTTCCCACACTGGGAGTGAAGCCTGGGCTACCTGGGTGAAAACCAGGAATTCTGACCACTAGAACATATGGGACCACAGCTGCCTCTGCCGCCTGCCTGGCTCTGGACCCACAGGGACAACTAGACTTGGGCTCACAGACCCACAGCCATCCCTGGCATAGAATCATCAAATCCCAGAGTCGTTTGGGTTGAAGGGCTCTTAAAGCTCCTCCAGCTCCAGCCCCTGCCACGGGCAGGGACACCTTCCATAGAGCAGTGCTCCAAGCCCCTGTGTCCA
>JAOEHY010037785.1:0-19726 GCA_025447955.1 Psilopsiagon aurifrons
TTCAGGTAGAGACACCACCTCTGCCCTTTATTCTCAGCAGAAGAATGCACAGCAGTTACCAAGAAATCATCATTACCTCACCAGCAATCCATGACACCACTGACAGTGCCTAAGCAACAACAACCCTTTAAGTGACAATTTCCATGCATTCCACGTTACTGTAGGACCTTGGTGCCCCAGCAAGATTGCGTCTTCCCCAAGAGCTCTCCTCATGATGGAGATACAGCTGTCATCCAGTAAAAACTGAAGCAAGCAAGCAACGACCACAGGAGCTTCCAGAAAATCAAAGTTGATGGCAGCAGCAGGCAAGACAAGATCCATTGAAATGTACAAAGCAGCACTTCTCATCCTTCCCAACATGGCAAGACATCTCTCAAGAACATCTCTTGTTTGAGTCCACATTCTCAAAAGAATCACAAAGCAACATGTCATTCTCAAAGCATTCAACTTAAAAGTGACAAAGCAAAGAGCAAATCACAGCTGGATAACTTCCTTTCAGATATTTTAATTTGAGAGTAGGTGTAGAAGATGCTGAACATGCCTGATGTTCAGCTCCAATGCTGTCTTTTCAGAGGTGGAGATGTGAGGATAAAAGAATGACTGGAGAAAAAGAAAATATTAAGAATTACTTTCAAACTGCAAGAGTTTAAACAGCCAAACAAAAATAAAGTTGCAGCTTCTTTAAATGTGATTACTTGGCCAACTGAGAGACATGTGACTTCTGGTAAAAGGAAAATAAGTTAATCGGATTGTACAGCAATACCTTGCAAACAAATTTAATATCAGAATCTGATATTTATTTAAAGGACATAAATTTTACTAACCTGTGACAAAAAAAAAAAAAATCAAATAAAAAGCATTTTGCAAATAGGATAGTTCGTGCAGGAATGTTAACAGGTTTTCCTGAGGTTTGTTTTCCTCCTGCATACCCTCCCAGGAGCCTCACCCTCCAGCAGCTCATTGCTTTTCCCTTGCTTAGCAAGCACGCCTTCAACTATAACACCTAAAATCAAAGCATATGCAATGCTTCAGTTTAAAAAGTTCATAATCCCAAATTACAAAAAGAAGTCAAAAACATCCCAGCCAAAGGCAGCATGAAAGTTATTTTGGATGGTGTCCATGTGCGCACAGGAGATGCCAGAAACCTCTTGCTCCAGCCCCAGCACTCCTGGAAGGGTGGCACACCAGCTCTCTCTGGAGCACTGTCTCTCAACTCAGTTTGATGGCTCCACCACTCTCAATATCCAACTACTAGTTTCCATCACATAATACTCTGAAACTATTTCCCCTGGCCTGTTAAAAAGCAGCTTTCCCCACTCACTCACCCCCCTCCTCCTTCATACATGCTGTAGCCCACAACAGCTCTCTGCCTGGCTTCGTTCCTATCTGAATTAGATATCAAACACACAGAGCTCCCATTGTTGAGCTTAATTAAGAACAAATTAAGTGATACAACTATACATGAGTGCTGTGAGCAGCAGCATGTTCAGCAGCTCTGGGAGCAAGACAACCTTCCAGACTAGCTCCCACACTGCTGGCTGCACAGCTGTGGAGAGGCCAGAAATGTTCATTACATGAATCACTGAACTCTCTGGAATTTTGATGGTTTAATCTCCCTCCTGACCCCTGCCTTTCCACCTCCCACTCAGCCACAGATTTTTTTCAGACACAGGCCATAATTAATATTGCAGCTATTTGGAAAAATACTGCTGCTATTTGCACCCATAACTTAGCCCTGATGCAGACAGGACAGCTTTCTGTTCTTGAGTATTTAAGGACTTCTGCATTCTTCAATAAACATTTAAGAAAACTACTTTTTACCACACTTAAATTGAGCTGTTTAATGTTCCACAGTGTGTGCATGCTTCCTGCTTCCCCATCTCCCACTGAGAAACCTCCTTCCTCCTAACAGACTCCTGCTATGGATTAAAGCAGCAGTTTACATGCCTTCATGCTATCTTTTAATGCATTTTCAGTCAATTACAGGCTTAGACACAAGCTATCATTATTTACGAAACACAAATTACAGCAATATCCATACGGACCATTTTCAAACACCCACACAACAGTTTTACTTTCTCAGCCTATTAAGCTGGGGAAGGAATTGGAATAAACAGACTTGACAAAACCATTGCTGGAGTGAAGCCATTTCCAAAACAAAGCTTGCCACCGAGTTATGTTTCAAGTATGTTTTGGGAAGTCATAAGCAAAGCTCTTCCAAATTTTTCTTGAAGCAGAAAGGGAACTGCACTCAAGTTCTCAGCTCACAAGTAATAGCCAGCATGTGCTTTCAACTCTGCCTCTGGAGAAAAAGCTGCACAAACTGCACATACTCCTGGAATTTACAAAGGTATATTAAACACAGAATGGGGCAAGTTCATATTCATCCACACATCCTGTCCGGAGACGCATGAAGGACAAGGAACTGCTAAATGCAGTGGCTGTTCTAATAAAAGGGTTTAACAGAAAACCACACATATTCAAGAAGGCAGCATGGCTTTGCATGCCCTGTCTTCCCCAGAAGTGACTCTGTCAGACTGCTTCGGAAAACCATGAACGAACAAAATGAACTCTGCTGACCCTTCAAAGATAATGCTAACTCCAGACTTCTCAATACTTCCAGCTGCAAAATCTGGAGCCCTTGGTTTAATTCATGGACTAGAACGAAGCTAAACAGGCTTTGTATCAGGCTCCAAAACACCTCAATGCATACACACCAAACCTAAATTTGAAATTACTTCTAGATCAAAACTCCTTCCTATCCAGGCTAAAGGCTGCCCAACCAGGAACAGGAAAAACACTGAAAAGGCCAAGAAACAGATGTGTGCACAGTCTTTCCTTACTATTTTGTTTTAGAGAGAGATTTCAGACAGACTGAGACAGCATTACTTTGCTGCCCCTCTGTAAAGGAATGATTTAAAAGAAGTTACCAACGTAGTCATTCAGGTGGGACTGAACACCACCCCAGGATACTGCTGAGATAGTATAATATCAAACAAGAAGCATGTTTTCCTATAACAGTCCCAGCAGAAACAAACAAAAAAACATTAATGTGTTTAAAATACCTTCCACAAGCTTCTAATTTTTTCAGTTTATTTACTGGTCTTGAAACACAGGTCATACAGCGTAGTATAAAGCTCAATGTTAGTGGCTGGTTCCCAGTGGCAGAAACGCAACTGAACCCTAGTAATTCCAGATGTGCAACCAATTCACCTTGTTAGCAGTAGAGCATTGAGGCAGCTGTGCTGTGAAGAACGGACTGAGTAGTATAGTCGAAGCTACACAAAGAAATAGGTTTTATTCCCTGACAGTCAGAGGTCACACTGTTCAAGAACTCAAACCTGCATTTAAGTAAGAATTTAAAAAAAAAGGGCGGATTAGGAACAGCTGCAGAAACACAGAACAAAATCCAGACAAGGCAACGGAAAACTCACTCGCTCCACAAAAAGTAGATTCATTACCTCCTGGAATGGTGCTGAGGATGCTGCCAGTGAGGTCACCATGGAAGAGGACCCCTGCAAGCAGCTTTCCAGCAAGCACTAAAGAATCATCTTGCACATTAGAAGATAAACCGCCTGACCCCAAGCACCACATTGAGAAGCACATGTTACAATGTGTTAGATCACACCACATCCTCCCAGACACACACAGGTTATTTAGCAGTGTAAGAAAAGCTCAAGATTTCCTTAGGTAATAGCACTGCCTAAAAGAAGGTTATTACACAGAAAATTGGTTTAATCATTTGCACTGAATGACAAATTACAATATTTTCTTCAGGCACACTACATTACTGTGAAGCCTAAATGACCTCTATCACAAGGTATGTTTCCTCAGGAGAAAGACTACTAAAAATTCATTTTCTGATTAGTGCTAAGGCACGGATGTTTCTTCAAAACTGTTGACTTCCTAGTTTATGAAAGAGCCTTTTTTTGAGTTCGAAGATTACTCTCATAGCTCAATTAGTAACTTAAGCTACCACACATTAAAACTTCAAGTAACTTGTTCACCATCAGTGGCAGCACATGAAGCAAAGGTCAAGATATTTCTTCCTCCCTCTGCTTTCTGGGTAATCAGTATGTAGACTGACTTTTGATGCTATTTTTGGGTGGAAAACAGAAGAAACAAACACTTTAACACATCTGTAAAGCTGTTGCCTTTGATAAGCGAAGTCTCAAACAATACAGCAGTCTCAAAAGCCTTTGTTTTCACTAAATCCTTGTATTTAGCGATAGGTCAAGGCCAAAGCAAACTACCTGTGGTTCTTCAATTTATGACCACCCTAAGAGAGGTGAAGAGCATCATATTCTTCAGTCTATGATTGAGTTATAGCAGTAAGGGCTTGGCTTCTCCAAAAGCTCAGACTTTCAAGATGCCACAGTATCCCCATGTCTCTGTCGCCTAGGTAAGTACCGCATTCAGAGGTCAAGGGAAGCTATCCCCACACAACTCCAAATGCTAATCTTCACAGATACAGAAACATACAATGGTTTGGACTGGAAGTGACTTTAATCATCTAGTTCCAAACTGCCTAGCTATGGGCAGGGACACCTTCCACTTGACCAGGTTGCTCAAAGCCTGTTACCAAGACATCAAGGTGCCTGTAAAAGAATTTGAACAAAGCACAGACAGCTCAAGGAAAACCAAAGCTACTTTGGAAAACAGAATCATTTGAGAAACTCCCAAAGCCTAGCTAAGATTTCATTTTCCACAAGAGGTATGCAGCTCACCTTCATCAAAACATTATATGGCCTTTGAATCCTGCTGCACCTCATACAGGAGGACATGCTTCTTACTTCTGCCCACTTAAAAACTCCTTCCTAAACAAGGATCCAGCTAAAGTAATCAATAGCAGCACACACCAGCCGTAGTAGACAGTAACTATCTTCTTCTGACACAGTGCACATAATGCTGGGTCTCTACTTCAAAGACATGAAATTTAGGGACCAAACATTTCACCAAAGTAGATTCAGCAGTCACACAAGCTTCTGAAAGGAGAAAAGTCAAACCCAAGACCTGTCCATGTTAAGGAAATGCTGCAAATGCATTGGAGCAGTGGGGAATAGATCTTAATTCATCAGAAACACATGCAACACCAACACTGGCTTCTACCTTCAAACCCACACAAGTTTTTCATTGTCGAACTTCACAGTAACTCAAAAGTGGGTTTAGTTTGAAATAAGAGTTGCTAGAGATTAAAAGCTTACCAAGAACTTGATCACTGGTCTTCAACACAAGGCATTTTGTTACCATAGACCAGCAGATGAATAGAAAACAAGCAGAAGGACAACTAACAGCCGTCAAGATCTGCTAGGGTAAGACGACATCTGAAGCCACTTCACACAGAGTAACATTCAATTCCTGATATCACTAAAGCAGGATGGGCGGGACAGAAAGAGCCCTGCGAACATGCAGGGCTTCCTATATGTGAATCTCTTCATTGTGTTTTTGAAGGCAAATCTTACATCTTCTCAACTCTCTGACAGAGATATCTTTGGAGTCACATCTGACTGCAAAAGCCAGACTGAGTTACGAAGGTGTATGTTTGAATCCCAGTTCCCTCTCTGGTTGATCTTTTCCATAACACTAACAAGAACTGCCATTATTGTGGAGAGCTTCTTACTTATACCCATCCAAGCAGAAGAGCAAAGGGTTCAGAAACTATGTAGGACATGACAGGGCACAGACCAAGTTCTTAGGCAAGTTCTTACTTCCATAGGGGAACACATTCCATCAAGAGAAACACAACTACCTCTTGTTTGCAAAGAGTAAACTAACAGCCATGCCTTCCTGACTCACTGCAAAAAAATTTATGAGCCTCTCATGACAACTTCCATAAAAAAAAAAAAATTCAACACACAAAGTTAAAGGAGCAGTATCAGATATAATAGGCTCCCTCTGGGTGAAGAGATGGACCATGACAACTTTCTTGAAAGCTTCACTCCAAGGACTTGGACGACAGCTTTTGTAAATGGTTTCATTACCAGTTTCTGCTCTCAAAGAACATCACTTGAAGCACTTCAAACAAATGGACAAGTTGCACACACACTCAGGTTTCCTTTCATCAAGGTCCAATGACCCTATATTTTGCTGTAGATTATTTGCATTACTATAAAAAATTTATCTGAAAAAGATAAATTTTTATAAAATAGATATTCAATTTCCTTTAAGCCGGGGTGTGTGTGTGTGTGAAGTAATTTTAAGCTTATTCAGCACTTCCACTACCAGCATGCTAACTCATTCAGATACTTGCTGAATTTTCTTAAGACAAGAGAAAAAAAAAAAGTCGTCAAGTACACACAGTTCAGTTTAATTTCAGGTCTCCTTGTACAAGCAGATGCAAAGAAAAGAGCTGCTATTCAAAGAAGCTATCAGCTTTTATTAGATACACTAGATTTCACTCAAATGATGAGAGCTTTCAATCAATACCAACAATAATCACTTCCAGATCATGCTGGGATACTCCAAGTAGTTTTATCTCATCACTTTTTGCAAAGCTAAAGATAACAGCAAAAAGCCAATTTTCAATTAGAACCACCAATATACATATCTTTTAACAAGTATATAAAGAAATCCAGAACTGCACTGCTGATTTCTGAAACACAGTGATGATGATGGGGAAGAAATACAATCCTGGACAAAAAGCTGATAGTTGACAACTTAGGGCACAAATTTTTCCTGGAATACCTGATTTTACTGAGGATAAGGGAGCAGTTTTTTCCTTATATTTCGAAGTGCTGTATTACTCTGGAAAATACTGCAGAGATTACTTTGGATAAGACCTGGAAAAAAGACCTGGTAAAAAACCTCCAGGGAGCTTCAGGATGCATTCATCCTCTGCCTCCTACCTTCTACTTCAGCTACGAGAGAGCTATTTCCTTCCTCCTTCCAGTCTTCCTTCATCTAGACCCCCTAAGTAAATATGGGAGGGACAGAACAGAAGACATGGGATAGGGACACAACACCAAACCCCAAGAAAAACAAAACAATCCATAACACAAAAATTTTGGAGAGAGTGCATTTAAAAAATTTTTAACAGACGCATTTTTATCCATGCAAAGGTCACTACTAAAGAAACAGCCACTACGTTGATCACATACTGCTTCATTTTCTCAAGTATTACTGAGTTGATCACCTAACCAGGTCAGTTATTTTTTATCCCAATTTATGTTACAGAAAGACAGGGCAGTTGGACAGATTGGCTTTTTAAGGGCATTTCAAGGGCAATTCAAACTCCCAGGAACATTAAGTACTCAAATTATTCACAGCTTCATTAACCAAGTGACCAGATAGTAATGGCCTTCAACTTTAAAACACATTGCCTAACATAAGCATATCCTCCCCCAGACTAGCTGGTTGAACAGTAATCAATTTTCCCCCTGCTCATGGGAAAACAAAGCCAGGCTGTTCCCAGATTTTTCATGGACATACCAATAAACTCTGGAAATAAGATGAGCTTCAGTGGGTAAAGCTGCGAGCCTGAAGATGCAGAAGAAAAATCACCGTGCTGTCTAGTTGCAGTTATATTACACTGCAATTCAGAAATTTTATTTTTATCAGTTTTTCTCAAGATTCAGCTCCTTCCCTCCAAATATAGAGCTCTCAAATATTCCAAGCTCCCTCTGACACAAACATTTTTACAGCTGAAAAAAGGTGGATTTACACATTTACACATGTATTTGCTAAGCAGTTTCCCTAAATAGAATCAACTAGGTTGGAAAAGACCTTTAAGATCATTGAGCCCAACTGTTACTCCAGGACTGTCAAGCCCACCACTAAATCATGTCACTAAGGGCAAACTGATCTTCCCTCATGGCTACCCCTCATAATCTTCAGTCACAGACACGCCTCATCTGCTCTCTCATAGTGGCCCATACTATATAGTTGCTACCCCTACCCAGCATAGCCACCCCTCATGGCTCATCGCCTCCCCTGCTCTCACCTCACAATCCCACCTCCTCACAACTGCCCCACCTCTCCCCTTATGATCTTCCCTCACTGCTGCCCCCACTCTCCCCTCACCCTTCCTGGCTGCTTCTCCTGTCCCCTCACGACTGCCCCACCTCTCTCCCCTCAGGATCTTCCCTCATTTCTGCCCCTGCTCAAGACTCACAATCTCCCCACACCTCTCATGCTGTCCCCCCTGTCCCCTCATGATCCCCCCTAATCCATCATGGCTGTCCCTCTTCCTCCTCCCACCAACCAACCAGGTATTTCTATCTCTATAGGAAGCAAGCATGAATCTGTGCCACATGTATTGTACAGGATAGCCTCCACACAGTGTTTAAATGAGCACAAAAAAGCAAATCAGTAAGTCCTGGTTATGAGAATTTCAAGCTTGTACTCAAGGCCTGGGTGGATGCTCAGCACCAGCACACATAAAGCTTACAGCTCTCCCTTTTCCTACACTGCTTTTAAATACCTTTAAAGGCAACTAATTCGCCCAGTTCCTACTTATGAGTCTAACAATGAAGTGCTTCAACAGCTTCCTGGATAATCTCTCAATCCTAATACCCACCAAACTAACCACAAATCTTAAAAGTACTCAAACAAAAAACATCATTTAGGGGAAACAAAAATACCTTCAAGACTATGTAAAAGAAAATAATAGGAAAAGCTCGGTAACAAACTTGTAGGCAAAGAGTTGGTTTAAGCCTTGTTCTAATCTATTTCTTCGTCTAAATAGGGTAGGGCGATTCTGAAACATCTCCCGCTAAAAATCAAGGTATTACAAGTTTTTTTTTAAGGACTCCCTCTTTCTTTAGTGATGCTGAATGTGTGTCATCTTCAGCAGCACGAATACTACTTCCTGCTTCAATTCCAACTCAAAATTAAACTCCCAACTTCATTTTCCAAAAGAAGACATCAGCACTCTCTTTACAACATGTTTTTAAGACTTCTTTTCTCCGCTAAGCTGCATAACTACGAACATATTCAGCAGCAGCATTATTCCCAGTATTGGCCCAAATACTCAAGAGAGAAAAGCATTAATACTCGCACTACATCTGAAGTAGTCTGGCACTACTGCAGAATGGAGGAAAGGTGATCATCTCACAATGGTACCTGCACAGCTTTGGGGATGCTGGGTTAGGGTTTTCTTATTACGTGTGGTTACCGTTATGAAAACTACTCAGACAAACCAACATCATTGCTCAAGACAATCAACTATTCCCCTCTCCCAGAAGAAAAGCATTAAGAAAGGAGGAAGAAATGAACAAAATTCAGACCTACAGTGTGGTCTACAGGCAGAAGCACAGTGCCTGGCATGCAGCTGAGCATGCAAGCCCGGGGAAGGGCTGTGCTCTGCAGCAAGGCCTGCCAGATACCAGACACACCACATCTGCTCGCTTTCAATTGCTAAGCACTGGACAGCCCAGTTGAGCACAATCCGTACTAACATTTTTGTTTTCCCTCCTGTTTACCCTTTAAAACTTGCAGCTGCAGCAGGAAGCCTCTCATCCTCCTCACAGAAGCCCCACCAGGCCACAAGCTGCAGAACGGCACAGAGAGCAAATCCAGCAGTTCTTCAGTGTTTTAAGAACTTCGGCTCTTTTCAGTAACTACTGAGGTTACCACCCACTTCATGCAAATTTTGAAAAAGGCTAGGAAGGGGTTTTGAGACCGTAGAGGCACATATCCTCTCAAAAATCAATCCCAAGAGCTTTAACTGATATTCAGCATAAAGTCATAAATGATCTACAGCAGTGGTTCATTCTGAATGAAGTACTTTGCATCAGGTGTTCCTGCTAAATGCTACTACCGCCCAGCAGCTTCAGCAGTGGGGCTGCAGTGATATCCATCTTCACTATGGTATTCCCCAAATTCCTACATTGGCACTGTCTACAGTAAAGGACACCATTTCCTACACCAACTTTTCCACCTCTAAAATTTTTCCTCCCCTTCTCCAACTTCTTGAAGTTTAATTCATACTGTCAGCCCCTCCCATTTCCCAGTAACTTCTTTAATTTGATTACCAGCTCCAACCAGCAGAGAGGTCTCAAGAACTATCTTTCTCACATAAGGCTTGCAGAGCAGTCATAGCAATAACAACTGACTCCCACTCTCGCTTGATTGTATTTTTCATTATTAAAGCAAGAGCAGAGATAAAATTAAACCCACCTACCAGTGGGGACACACCTAAAAGTGCATGGATAGAAGTTTTTCCTAGAGTTAATTCAGATCTCATCAATATAAGTAAATAGTGCAAACATCTGCCTTCTAACATGCAATACTAAGCACATCCATAGGGTATTTTGTCTGCCAAGGTGCTACTGAATAACCTGATCTTGCTGAAGCCTTTCCTCAGAAACCATGTAACCAACTTCATTAGCTCTAAATTCAGTAGCTGTGTCATCTGAAAATATTACCTTTTCACTTTTAAAAGAGATTAAAAACCACAGATGCCAAGAGAGGTTCTTGACAAATCCTTTTACTAATCTCTGATGAAAAGTGACTGCATTTGGTTTTTTCCACCTCACCACAAGCAAATCCTGGAGCATAAAAGCTTTCCAAGCCTACACCATACTCTAGCAAGTACTCTTATAATTACCGTGGGGGTTTTTAATTCCAAGAATGCGCCTTACACAACTCTTCTTTCTTTCCCCCCCCCCCTTCCTTTCACTTAGAAAGTTGATTTTATAAGCACCACTGCACCCATCTGCCCTATACCTTACTCCCAGTCCAACAAGGCCATAAGCCTCTTCCCTCCCCTCGCCCAGAAAACATGTCAATCACCCACATACCCTCTTGTCTGCAGATGAGGAATACAAACATGCTTTTTTTCCTTAAAAGAGCCTAAGAACAACTTCAGAGATTGAAGCATTTATTAGTAGCTCAATCACCACTGCTAAGCTATGCTAACACCTTGCCCCCACATTGAGGTGATGCTGTTTTCTCCACCTAAATCTTGTTAAATTCACCAGGAGCAGCAGTGAGAGCTGCAGTCTACATCACCCTCGCCTTCATCACATGCACAAAGTAACAGCTTGTTTGGCCAATAATCCATGCACGAAGCACTGGGAATGAAAGCACCATATACCTCCCATCTGCAGAGGTAAATGGACAAAATGGGCACACATGTAGCCATGCAGTTGTCTGATTTCCGAACCCAAATATACCTCATTTGTGAACCCAAGACATTGAAATGTCTGTGTAATTCTTGCATGTGCTGATAACCATTCCCTTGCGCCACAGCTGGTGGGATTTCAGCTTTGTTGCCTGAACAGATACAGAACTCAAGTATTACAGGGAAAAATGCTGCAATCATCAAAAATTAGCCAGAGAAACCTCAGCTGTGTGTTACACCTATTCTTGGTTTTCAGTATGCTGACATCCTGAGCTATGAAAGATTGACACATATAAACCTAACAGTCTTCGGATCATGAATATAACCAGGAACTGTAGCTATTAGGTCAGTGGATAACAAGACAAACAGAAAAGGGCATGCCATTTAATATAAAAATCCACAAGCACTGGTGCACGTGTAACTTCTCCAGCCTACTTTGAGATATATTTCTATTATGATTTCTCCTTTACAAAACATTAGAAAAACCCAAATCCAGAGATCATCTTGCTACTGTTAACTGTGTGATACATCTTACACCTTAACCTCTACCACATGTAATCTCATCAACCAAGGTTGTGGCTCTTGAAAGAAAGAGCAAGGTTTTACAGAAAACACAAGTTAACAAGAATGTCCACAAGTGGAAGAGCATCATGCTCAAGGACCTTCAATACAAACACATCTCACCGAGAGGAACAGCAGAGGCAGCAAGACTTTCCTTGATCCTACCCAGCACACTCTTTGCACAACCACTAATTTGTTCCCAAGTTGCCAGCTACAGAAAATCAGTGAGCCTGCTGAGAGCTCACCAATTCAGCTTCTGCTGCTTCTTCTTTCAGGCACTTAGCGTTTTTCCTCAAGGCAGTATCTCCACATTAAATGATTGTAAGCATCCAAAATAGCATATTCTGCAAAGTTTCCTTACAATTGATTTTTAAAACCAGGGCCTCAGTAGTCCACTTTGTGACCACTACCTGGAACATCAAGATTGTTATGAGCAAGAAGCCATACAAAGAGGCACAACTGCACAGGGAGAAGCCTTCAACAAATACTAACACAGTAAGTTACTGTACCACGGCATGAAGAAAAATCATGAAGAGGGCTTGCACGTTTTCAAAACCAGACTAAACAAAGTCCTGAGTAACGTAGTCTGAATTCAGCATCGATCCAGCTCCAAGCAGAAGGATAGACTAGAGGATTTCCTGAGGTACCTTCCAACTTCATTTCTTCTATGAACAAAAGCAGAATGGGATTAAGGTCCAGGCTGTAGACAAACTTAAGACACCTAAAGTTGTATGACTGACCTCCCATGATAGTCAATGGCACCCAAATCAAAGCAGTCAGGAGATGCTGGAAAGCAATCACACTAATGCAGACCAAAACAATCAGGTGAAGAGGTGTCAAGATTCACTGATCAAAAGCTACACCTAAGCTCTACATGGACACCCGCCACTGGGAGGGAACCCAGACCTAGTAAAATAGCCAAAACATACTGCAGGCCCATATGCTTTGCTGCTGCAGCCTTCGATACAGAAAACAGATTTCTCACTATAAGGGCCCAAAAGGGCTTAAGAAGCAGGCAGACAGGTTTCCCCATTTGGGCTATTCTCCTTCATAGCATAGATTTGTTCAAGTCTGACTGTTACACAAATTATCCAAACTGAACAGGACTGCGGCTGAGGGCTGCAGATGGAAACAGATGTTGCAGTCCTCTGCACTGGCTCCAGGCCCTTCAGCTAAACTCTGCTTGCACAAACCCAGACCTGCACTCCCAGAAAGTCTGCACATAGCAAATACAGCACACACAACAGCAGTGTCAGGTAACCTACCTCGGGCCTTGCAGGGAAGGGACAGGGCAATGTCTCTGACACATGGTCCTCTGCAAACAGCAGCAAGCTTTCTGTCGGGAAGTTACTAAGAAATCACAAACCCTTTTAAGGAAACTGTGAAAGCCTGGGGGGAAGGGAACAGTTGTGTGGGGTTTGTTTTCTGAAATAAGTATATTTTCAAAAAAATTTTGGACAAAAAAAGACCCTGAAATTATTTTCCTCTAGCAGCACAAGACAACACAGCCCTGCTCTGTACCAACACCACAGGACAGTCAGTACACAGCAGCCTAGCTCTGCCTGAAACAGTTCAATGAATCCATAGCCAAGGAAACATTTGGTTACAAGAGAAGAAACATGCCTAGCAGACATACAAAACACCATATCCCACCAGCAGTAGCAAAGGAACTGAGCAATGAGTGCGTTTAAAAAGCTTTACTAATAGAGCCAAGGGGAAGACAGCTCCGTTTCATAGCAACCTCCAGGGTTTACAAGACTGTTCTTTTTTTGGGACAGAAACAAAATGTTCATGGCATTTTTCGGGAACAAAACTGTACCAAGGTATCAGAGTTGGGGATTACCACCTTGCCCTTTCCAGGGGCATCCCTCCATGAGTAGGCCAGGTATAAGCGCCAAACATTTCACGCAAGAAAATTATTTTGGCATCTTACCTACCACTTCAGATCAAGAACTTGAAACCCTATCTCCGCAACCCAGGCTTGTCTTTTCAAAAAATAAATACATAAAAACATTATCAGACTACAGTATCCAGACCAACTTCTCTTCCTAAAGCTTTAAAGCCAGAAGTGTTTACAGTGGTATACTGCTTTCAGTAAGAATGCTTATTTTGGCAAAACTTCATTTAGCTGAGAGTACTCTGCTCTTCTCAAGAGGTTAGGAAGGAAGTACCTAGCTGAGAGCCTCCAGCTATCTCTGCTTTCTGAAAAAATCAGCTTTGGAGCAAACAGTGCTGCAAACGAAGCTGCATGCACTACCTTCAGATGAATAATGAAATCCTCACTCAAAGCCAATGCCACCACAGCAAGCATGAACATCAAAAGCCCTCCAAGGCAGTTTCTCCCAACACAAGCCCTACACAGAGCAGTACAAGCACATCACTCTGCAGAAGCTTCACAGCAGAGTCCCCCAACAGAAGGATTTGGGCTTTTCTCTCCCAAAACAGAGCTGCCCACCACTCCCAGCTCCACCAAGACATCACAAGCTTCTCACCCACACAGACCAAGCATATCAGAGGATCCATTTTGATGTCCAGTTACTATCGTCCTAACGACATCCCTTGCCTCAGCTCCTGCTAAAAGCCAAAACTCAAACCCAAGGGCAATCCACAGCAATGGAGAGGTACACATGCCCCCAATGCTCATACACAGTCAAGATTGTCTCCAGGTTTCAGGTAGATGCAGGGAGGACAAAAAGGAAAAGAGTGCTATAGAACTGTAACGCTGTGCAAAAAGACCAGTCAGGAATCACCACATCCTCAGCTTCCTCCAAATCCCAGCAGGATTCCTGGTTGCTCAGGTCACAGGAAAAACCAGTGCATTCACAATGGGACCAGCACAGCTGTACTCGCTGGGGAGTCCCCACACGGGGTCCCTTGTCTGTGATTCTTGCATCAAACACAGAAACCCCATTTCTTTGCAAGGCAGATAAATCCAGGTGACAAGAGGGGGCTGTCACACTGGGAATCAGTGCCTGGCAATTCCTATCTCTGCAAACCCTCATTTCAAGGGGCTGTGCTGCACTTTGGATATAAACAGTCAAGAAAAATAAACAAAAAACCCAAAACAAACCACACACTAATCAAAAACCAAAGTGGTACAAGGAACTAAATACCAACTGGGATTTTTAACAGGCTATTGGTCCAGCATGGTCAGGAATTGCCAGTGCTATATTTTTGCATTCTCAAAGACAGCAGAGGAGATTACTTCCTTCTGACACTTCCAAATTGATCTATTTTCAAAACCAGGAGACAAATTGCCTGGAGAGGGATAAGAAAAAACCTTGCAGATCAATGCAAAAGTGCTTTACTCTGAAGGAGCAGGACAAATATTGGAAAGCCAGGCTAAGTAAACAGGAAAGCCATAAACCCCAGAAACAATAGGATCAGCCAGGTTCATTTTCTGGGTTTTACCACCAACTGTTTCCCTGTGCTTTTGGGAAGAGATTTAAAGTCTATGTGCTTAAGAAATCTTCTGAAAAAGCACACTGGGTTCCAACAGTGCAATAGAGTATCACAGACCAGCTGGGCTGGAGAGCAGGCCCTCGGAGCACATACCCTCCAAGTGCTGTAACCCACCAGCAATAGAGATCAGCAAGACAAACAGGGTCATTCCAGAGATGAACTTGGGAAGGGGTACTGCAGCTAACATGGGTCAGCACTTACGTCATTATGAATAAAGTGAACCTGGTTTGGGGAGTTCAGATGCTTTTTGTTCAGGTGTACATCACAGTGCTGGTAGCAGCCGGAAGATGACACCTTGAAGAAGCCCAGAACAGGCAAAGCATACAAGGAACTTCTTGCAGTACACCTGAACTTCTAACACCATGCAACTTGGGCACCAAGCCAGACACAGTGAGTGCTATTCCACTCACAGCATGGACCTGCCTTGAGGTTTCAGGCTGGTCCTGCACCATCTCCGCCCTTTGCACATATGTGACAAACTCACTTAAGTACCCTTGAAAAAGATCTTATGCTCAAGCATCCCAGATTGCTCATGTCTGGACCAGATGCTACCTCTGAGACACACCAGCTGGAAGCACTAATCCAGCCTTTGGGTGTGATACACAACTTCTGCCTCAAGGGCAGAAAATCTATAGACCAGTGGGTCACATACCGAGCATTCCCTCTAGTTAGCAGCATTTGATTCCAGGAAAACCATCAGAAAACAAAAGAGGAACGCATGAACAGCAGCTTGGATTTTCCTACCATGTTTGCAATAGAAGCCACACCATTTGGCATGCTTGTTAAAGTCCAGGTGGCAGCAGCCAGCTGAAAACCACTAATCTTTGGGTCTGCCTTTTTATTAAAAACTGAATAAACAAAACAGAAGACAACACCAGTGGGGTGGGGGGAAGTGTGACTGGGTTGGAGTTTGGGGGTTTGGATATTTTTTAAACATAGTTATATGCAAAATCCTGTAAAGAAAAGCCCTGTACCTCTTCCATAGATTTGCAACACTTTCTACAGTTTCATGCACTGAGCATTTGTGCCTCCTATCACACACCGAAAGTAAAAAACAACTGCGTGGAGATTCCCAAGGTGGTACAAAGCCACAAGCAGGAAGTGGCTCTGAAATACAGGGGTTTGGCAGAAAACAATGAGAAACCACAAAGAGGAAAGGGAGGCTCACATACAAGGGGGAAGACAAATATGACACTAAAAACCAAGTAGCTGCAACAGCTAAGCCACTCCAAGACTTGATTTCTTCTGAGTCTTGATTTCTTCTGTGACAATGGAAAAGACAGCAAATAAAACAAAATCAGTGAAAGCAAACAATGGGAGAGGGGGAAGAGAGATGAAAAGAATCAAAGAACCTCTTTCCCCATCAACAGCTAAGTAGCTAAGGCTTTCTGTACCAACCAGACAAGAAAGTTCCCAGGGAAAAAGCAAGCTGCCAGCTATATTCCCAAATTTAGCACAGAAATACTGCGACCTATGACAGTGAATATTTTATAACTTACAACCACAAGGATAAATAGAAACTTTGGGGGGGGGGAAAAAAGGAAAAAGGAAAAAAAAGGCTTATAGAAGCATGCTACTCTCATGAACTCCAAAAAAGCCTCAGCATTTCCCTCAAAAAAAAAAAAAAAGCCCCTATAGTGCATCACTCTTTTTTAGGAAACTGAAAACTACTGTTCTTCTCCAACTAAAAACTTCCAGAAATGTTAGAAATCATTTGCCAACATTTATAATTAATTTCTGAAGATGGAGAGTAAATGTACGCACTTGCTCTGAACACATTTTAGCTGTGCACTGCATGAAGTCAGGGAGGGGTGCTCCCCACCACACTTCAGCCCAGCACTGCTGTGTGCCTGACACATCCAAGAAAGCAGTATGTTTTAGCATGCTTGGAATAAAGGCACAACCAGTTAGTGGCAAGAAGTAATACAGTTATTTTTATGGAGTTGCTTTAATATATAATTTTTAGGGTCTCTTTATATTACTATAACCATCTGTTTCACACATCGCAAAGCTGCATGGAAAGGAGCATTCTCCCGGCGATGTCTAGTCAGATTCCAGGATTGTTCTGAGCCTGGGTAAGGAAGTACCATTAATCACTCTTAGCAAAATACACATTCCCCTGCTGAGTTGGGTTTTGAAGATTAGAGGATCCTACCAAATCTGGGGAATCCTAAGCACATGAGGAGTGGGGAGAAGGAGGGGCAGAATCTGTGCACTGCAAAGAAAGAAAGAAGTAATAGCTAAGTTGCAAAACCCTGAACTTCAGCAAAACCTTCCCTTATTCGTACCATTTTAGGACAAGGAAGAAAAAAAATATAAGGAAAAGAAAAGAATAAAACCACCATAAAATGCTACCCTACAGCTTTTTTTACCTTTCCCTTATGTTTGGTCCTATGGCCTGGTTTCCCACGGAACTGCAGCTCCATTCAAGTTACAGATGACTTTCAAAGCTGCACAAGAGACAATTGGATAACTGGCAAGTGCTTCGCAGGCTTGAGATAAGACTGTGTATCTGCTAACACAATCAGCACCAGCACAATAAAATCTGTGTGGTCACCATTTGATTTCCTTGATGACAAAACACAGATCCCAACAGCTGACTACTACTATAAAGAAGCCAACTTGAGACAGGAGGTTCGGAAAATTACTATCATTTAAAGCATTATTTACATTTGGAAGCTTGTCTCTGCAACCATGACAACCAGAGGGGCTCACGTTTAGGTTTATATATGGAGACATAGCTAGCTTCAGAGTTCAAGAATCCCACCAAATGAAGGTCCAGTATGCCTTCTCTTCTGAAAAGCCTGCCTTTGATTTCAGGCAAGCCCAGCAAAGTCAGGGATCTTGAGGAAAAAAACTGGTTTTTTACAGCAGTTTTAACCACTGGAGAGAGCAAAATTGCAGAAACTTACTCATTTGCTGCACGGTAGAGATCAATATAGCGTCATTATGTCCTATGTATCGTCATTTGTGTTTATTCCCTTATAAACAGGCTTACCTGCACAACGATGTGACAAGGAAGAAAAAGATTTTTAGTAGAAATGAGTTGTCCCAACAATCAAATGATCTATTAGATACTATTTCAGGTTCTTTCACTGACTAGCTTAATTAGCTCTTAAAAGGCAAGAGTTCTTCAGAAATCCCAAGCTCAAGTCTAATATTTGCAATAACAGCACTACCTAGTGAGTGGCAGCACCCTAAAAACAACATTTATAAAAAAGACTGTCTCCTCTTAGCTCACAAAAGCAGCTCCTCATGCAGGGTCAAGAAGATACCAGAGAACAATCCCTTCCAAAACCTGGTGCTTCTTAAAATACAAGGCATGCTTCTGTGAACCAATCAACACCAACACAATGGCCCTGCCTTGAGCACTTCTATTTTTAACACTTTCCACCCTTGCAAAAGACAACTTTTTAATAAACCTAAAGAAAGCATAACTAAAAGAGTTGAACAAAAATTTAATGGCCAGCCTAATTAACACAAGCACATGCTATAACCTTAGATGCCCCAAACACGTTGCAGGGATTACTGAATTGCCAATGTATACCAGCCTCAAAGACAGGGGTGATGCCAAAAATAAATGCCCAATCACCTGGGAGCATGATAGCACATGACAAAATTGAATCTGATGCAAGCATTGATGCACAATACCCTTGTGTGATGGAATGTCATGTGGTATGGCTGCCATGGAGCCCAACAGGCACTCTAAAGGATAAAGTTGACCTTTAATAGCTTGTTATTCATTAGATATATGATCCCTTTAATTTTCTTTAGGATGCCTAGGATTACACTGTAAATCTGAGCACCCATAGAGAGCCTTAAAAAACCCCTGGACTATGTACACGTGTACACACTATCTTTAGCCAACAAGCCTTTGCTTGTCTTGCTGGCAGGATTCAGCTTGTGTTCAGGATGAAGACATCCTGCTCCAAAACAGTCACAAACTTGCTGTGCTGGAAGGAAACTATGCATTTAGCATCAAAAATAAAATGACACAGAGGTTTTTCAGTCTCTCTCCCAGCAGGAAGGAAGGGCTGACACTCCAAAACCCCCAGCAGAACTCTGCACCTTACTTGCTTTATGTTACTTTTGAAACCAAGTCCATTTTGGACAGCTTTCAAGCAGTATCTGGGGAGGAGGGTGCTGATCATTCACCACCTTTCCCCCAAATGAGAGGGGAGGGGAAAGGATGAAGTTGCACAGACTACTATGCCCACACTTGCAAAGGAGCTTTCAATTATCTCATGAAAGAGTATCTGTCCCCATGCTCTGCTTTCAGGCACCACTACCCTTTCATGCTCTGCCCAAGTACACTCACATCCTGAACATCCTACCAGTGATTACCATACCTCTTCCCGGAGCTTCAGAAGCAGCTCCAGGTCAGCAGATGGGCTGTATCCTTCTACAAAAGTGCCCGGGTAGGAACTGCTGCATACCCATGCAAAAAATGCATTGCTGTAGGGTTTTTTTTCCCCTCATCTTTACCTCTGTGTGGGCAGGACACATGGTAAAGGGAGATCTCTGCAAGAAAAGCCCTCGGGTATGCTAAACTCATTTTTCATTCCTCCAGGCATCCACTGATTAAGCACGTAGGTGCCCGTTGGGGGGGGGGGGGGGGGGGGGGGGGGGGGGGGGGGGGGG
>JAOEHY010037785.1:20418-32521 GCA_025447955.1 Psilopsiagon aurifrons
CTTAGGACTAATGAATACAGTTCATCTGCAGGACCAAATTGCACTTTTGTGGTCCCCAGAAACAGAAGGCATAACCATTTTCACATCTATTCTACAGAGATTTATCACCATTCATTGCTTGAATCTATTTGCTGGCAAAGCAGCCCTACAGTTCCATAAACGTGGCAGATGACTTGCAGGAAATCCTCCTCCTAGGAGATGCCTATGCCAGCTTTTCATGTCTTCGGCAGCTTTTTAACAAAAGAAATGCTTATACAACATCAGATGCTAGATCTGCAGGAGCTGTTTTAGTAATTAACCCACAGCACCAACACTTCAGCCTCCTTTTTTCTATGTGTTTAACCCCAAGATATGCAACAAGTATCAGTGGCACAAGAGTCCTTCATGGGCTCTCTTATCCATCTCTACAGAAACTCCAAGCACATAAAGAGGAAAGTAAGCCATCGTGATGTTATTAATTCTAAAATGAGTAATCCTATATATCTAATTGCATTGGGATGCACAATCTTAAACATCATTTATGAAAATCAGATTTAGTTTCACAGGGGGTTTTTTAATAATTCTTTGTGATGAAAAGCTTTAAAAAAAGACAAGTAAACTGTTTATTAAGTGATTTCTCCACTATAGATCAGTCTGTTGCCCCTGAATCTGCTTCCAGGAGAGTCAAGCAGTTGCATAAATATCAGTTTGCCCAATTATTTAATATGTTATTAAAACAATAATAACAATCTCATTATCACTGCTTATGCAAAGTCAGCTAAAACAAGCTAGGACAGCTGAATCTCCAAATAATGATGTTTTGCATACAGCAAAACTCCACAAGAATTTGGTTTTTTCACTTAAACATATATATGAATGTCTTCCCTGTGAAGATCCTCTTCCAGAAATGCTCTCTAATCTCTCGATCTTTTTCTCAGGTTTCTTAATTAATTAATGAGCAGCATCCATGTGCAAGGCACAAAAGTGGGTACTTCAGATTGCTCATTTAGCTAGTTTTTGAAAAGTCTGAGCTTTCAAAGCTCAGAGTAACTTTCCACAATCCAAAGTCTTCACTCTGAGTTCATCTTTTAGGGTGTTTCAAAACAGGCTGCAACTGGCGTCCATCCCCATCCCTGGACTATGTATCTCCAATGCCTGCACTTACATGGCCCCAGGCACACTCCAGTATCACCAAGGCCACCAAAAGGTTATCTTTCCATCAAATTAGCTGCTGGAACTTATTCAGGCAAGCTGATACAACCAGTCAAGGGCTGCATGATTCCTTGGCCCCAGCTGTAGTCAAGTGGGCAGGGCTGAAAGAAGCCAGTGCACCTAGAAAGAGCACGAAGCCACACCTTCATTCCTTGCCTCCCAGGCTGTAAGCACCCCACCGAGCTGCAGGACAGCTATTCTGCAATGACACTGACTCACAAGCACAAAATGTTTCTGCCTTGTAATCTGCTGTCACAGCAACTGAACACAAAACACAGGACTGTCAGCATGAAAAACTTTGGGCTACTGGAAAAGCAGAGGGGAAGCAGCAGATGCACCAGATAAAATGGTATGGAGATACACAGCAAGTATTTGAGCACCTCATGACAACTGTCCACTAGTCAAGCCCAGAAGAGAAAGTCCAAGCTTCCTACAGGTCTTCCTTATGGCTTATAGCTCATTTTGGAGAGCCACAGAACAGTTTCAGTTGGAAAGGACCTTTAATGGTCACCCAGTCCAGCCCCCCACACCCACGACAGCAGGGTTGCTCACAGTCCAACCTGTCCTTCCGTGCTTCCAGAGGTGGGTAGACAAATTCTCTAAAGAACCTGTTCCAGTGTCTCACCACCCTCGCTGTAAGAAAAATTTTCTTCCTTATACCTAGTCTAAATCTCCCCTCTCCTAGTTTAAAACCATCAGCCCTTTTTCTATTGCTACAGGCCCTGCTAAAAAGCCTGTTCCCATCTTCCTTATGAGCCCCCTTTTAGCATTAAAAAGGAAGATACTTAATGATGATTTGGTTGGTTTACCTTGGTAACATTCATGGTAACATTCTGCAAAGAAACAAAGTGACATATGTCTTTCAGGCACAGCAGATGGAAGACACTCTAGTAACACCTCACCTACTATTAACCCATTTTTAATTGCTGATTCAGAACTACCAATAATTTTTTCCAACAGGGTAAGAATCCTCCCCCTCAAAAACCTTCAAACAAAGCTTTCTCAGGGATGAAAAAACACCCAAAACCAACACTCCTACAAGTGATAGGCTCTTTTAATTACCAATACTTGTTTAGACCTTAAAGAAAGTCTCTGCTACTAGTTAACTAATCACTGATTCAATGACAGAAAGAGCATGATGTTCCATTCCCCAACATGCAAAACCATCCTCAGTTGTTCTGTAGGCTCTTGTCTTTCATCCCAGCAGGCAGATGCAAGAATAAAGATGTGGTCTTAGCATCTACCTTAAAAAGCAGAACAGCCAGAAAGCCACCATGGATTTATAGATTTTTTTTATTATTATTTATTCTTTTTTTTTAAAGCACAGTGAGGCTGTCCTTATTTTAGATCTGGCATAACACCTCATAGTATCACCAGAAGCAAATGACATTTCGTTCTCAAGGGTAGCCAAGCATCATCCAACTT
The DNA here is from genome assembly GCA_025447955.1 of Psilopsiagon aurifrons. Classification (NCBI taxonomy): domain Eukaryota; kingdom Metazoa; phylum Chordata; class Aves; order Psittaciformes; family Psittacidae; genus Psilopsiagon; species Psilopsiagon aurifrons. Next base: position 23,035 of record JAOEHY010037785.1, read on the forward strand.
GATGAGTAGCTGCTATGTAAGACATCTTTCACAGGCTCCACGCTTACTTTCTGACCAAAATCTTTGACAATGCATTACTTTTTCTACTAAGTTACCTGCTGAAAGCTGACTTTAAGACCTCAGCAGGAAAAAACCAAAAGTTTATAGATTTTAACTATATCTTTTAAGATAAGATTCCCTTGAGGGGCTAGCACACCTACCTGAACAAATCAAGTGTTTCTACAGACCATATACAGAAACACATGCTTCGTTTGCATTTTGGACCACTACCAGCAAATTTCTTAAGCAAGTCTGGACAGGCATCATTCTTCAGACAGGGGTGATAAAGTTTTCCCATGTTATATTGATTACGCACACATAGGAGAGACGTGAACTGAACACTTCACATGTTCACATCCTCCACAGGACCAATGGCAACACAAACACATTTTCTTGAGGTTTCTTCCAGCCTGCCTCTTGTGGTTTTCCCAAAGCCATGAGCAGCTTTTTGCAGCAGGACTGGAGGAAGCAGCAGGGATGCCCAGATCCAGCAGCTGTGTGATTGCAGGAAGGACAAAAGCCAGTAGGGCTGCCCACACTGCTGTGAATTTTAAAGACTCATGCAATTTAGCCAGGCAGTTTAAACTTTCTGGTATGCAATGCTAATGACACAAGCAATGCTAATGACACAAATTAATGACTCCAAACTGTAATTGTTTTGCTAAACCACCTCCCCACAACCCCTCTCTATAACCTATATAAGCACTCAGTGCCATTTCCACCAATGGTATCATCCTTTCAGAACACGTTTCATTCCCTCCCACTGTATTCAAGTACTTGTCAACTTTTAAGGGGTGGGAGCAGTAAAATAAAAAGCTGGATTTGGGGGATAGAAAGGCTGGGAGAGAGGGTCCCTCCCATCTGCCACGGCAGCATGTTTATTTTCTACCATACAGTTCGCAAAGGAACATGCCACAGCCCTGGAGTTGCAAAACAGACTGATAGGATGACATGAAAAAGGTGGTTAATTCCCAGACAAATTAATGAGCAGACATTTAGTACAATGTTTTGCAACAGGAAGAACTGAGATTCCTATAAATATTTGTAGACTCTTACACACAATGGAACAGTGTGACACTACACTGCCCAGCCAAAGATCAGTGTTTGCGGCCCAGAGCATAGCCCTGTTGGAACTGCACATCCAAATCCTTGGTTATTTAACCATTAATCTGGCAAATAAGAAGTACAAATTGACCAGAGCCAACTATTTCAAGTGCACCAGAAAACCAGTGCAGCTCCTTCACTGACACCAGTAAGAACTTCACAAGGGCTGTAATAATCAAACCTCTCAAGCTCTGCTGACAGCTGCAATACTGGAGCAGACAGTGCTGCCAGATATATCACAGCTGCTCCTAGCAATTACGGGATACCATAGGTAGGAGCTATGAATTAGGAGTAAAACATGATTTGTCATTAAAAAAAACCCAAACAAATCAGAATTATTACTGCCATGGTTTTGCTTGAACTTGCAGAGAACCAAAGTACATGAGGGTAACAAACCCAATTTTGGGAATCTTCGGATATTCTTCCCTAATGCTACACATGTACTTCCAGAGCCACAGACCAATGAATTTTCTTAAGAGATTTCTAAATATATCAATGAATACCAAATTCAAGGTCTTTCAAGAGTACCTCTTGGATAATTTTTCATGGAAATGTGCACTCCATGCTCAAAGACTAGCAGTAGTCTGCCAGGGAACAAAGAAAACCAGCCTGGGGTGCAAGGCACAGCCCAAGTTCAGGATTTACAGCCTTTCCAGCATCTTCCAATAATAATTGTACAATAATTGTAATACTTGTAAAATGTAGAGGCATTTACCACGATTGTAAATATCAATCCTTCACAAAACCCACAAGCTTCCCTTCCTAACCAAAAGTCAGGTACTCTGGCACTGCAACAACCTACTTGCAATGTTTTCACATGAATTGCACAGAAGAAACAGACAACACTAAATACACACTCAGTCAGGATAACAGTAAAAAGGCCCTAATTTCCTACAGGTACTAAGAAGCTTGTGGAAAAGCTGTATTGTTACTTGCAAAACAATCCGTACTTTGTTCCATGAGGATCTTCAGTTTAGCTATCTCAACAATGGAGGCACCAGGAATGGCCATGCTCCCCTCCTTTCAACTAGGAACTGCCAGTGGGAGGCAGAGTGTGAGAAAGGGGCAGCACATGTGTATGTAGAGTCACTCTGCTTCGAAAGCAGAAGAGCGGTGACTCGTGTAATGCCAGTAATTTAATCAGTTAACTCATGCCTGCAGAGCACAGATGGAGGGGACAGGAGAGGATCCCAGCCCTGAGCACTCCTCCCAGATGCACTGGCAATCCCAACAGAGGGGTGCCAGGGGAGGGAAGAAGCTGGGAGGCAAAGTAGGGAGAAAATTTGATTTCATTAAACAGACTCCACACATGATGATGGCAGTATTGAGAGTTCCTGTTTCACTCTGGCAACAGCATTAGCCCCAGTTGCAGCTGCCCCATTCCTGCAGCCCCAAATCTCTTTACTCCAAGCTTTTTATATCTTTCATAACCATGATGGAAATCAACAGTAATAAACATTAGTTTTTATGATGGAAAAAGGGTCTGAAACTCAGGAAAACTTGTAGCTGTCCTTTGATGGGCTGCTGTCCCCACCACACCAAATCGTAGCGTATGCAAGAGAAGGAAGTACAGAACATTATTTAGCATTTCATTTTGAACTTGCATTGTACTTCTCATCTGAGCTTCCCTGGAGTCTGACCAGAACAAAAACCACCAGCTTCTTGTCTGAAGACATGTAAAGCAGCCTACATAATAGGGCAGCAGCAGCAATGCTGCCCATGCAGGCTGCCACTGCTGGGGCCAGAAGTGCAGGGAGAACCACCCCATCACAGGGAGGGGGGAGGCTTCCCAAACTGCACAGCCCAGGAAAATCCCAATACCAGAGAAACAGGAGCAGGAGGGAGGTTAAGCCCAAGCAAGCTGCAAGTGCTTCAGAAAGGAGAAAAAAGGGAGAGAAGCCAGAAAATACAAGTAAAGCAAACAGGTCTGCAACCAGCAGAAGCTCCAGCTTAACTAGTTCATCAAGCAGCTAATTCAGTGTTGAGAAACTGCTTGTCCTATGTTACTGCAGCCAGGGCAGCAGGACCCATGAGATGTGTGAAGGCAGCCAGCAAAAGCGGAGAAAGCAGCAGCTGGAAGGAAAGCAACAGCTACTCTAACAAAATAAAACTAGATTGCCGGGCCAACCTCTGCGGCCACAGCAGGGTAGAAGGAGACACACTGATCCTCACAAGTAAATCACGTTCGTTGAGAAGCTGGGAGGCCAGAGCAGCCTGTTCACAGCCACTTCCCAGGGACCAGCTCTGCAAGCTGCCAAGAAGAAAATCCCCCTGCAAAATCCCACCGGATGGGAGCATGTAAAGGACTGCAGATGAAAGGACTATAAATTATCATCATAATGATAAGCGGACCACAAAAGTCCTAAGACAAGAACATTTTCTCCTCACTCGATCAAGCTGTCCCACTTCACACTGTGATATCAAGAAGCATCTGCTGGTATTTTTTCTAGAAGGGACTGATTTTTCATTCCACTGATCTCAAAAAGAGATACTCTCAACATAAACTCCACTTTCCAAAGCATGTTGCCTATACTCCACAACCTCGTAAGTACAGCATAAGAAAGTACAAAAAAAAGCCCCAATCTATCCCTTTTGAAAAGACTAAATGACTCCACACAGACACACACAGAGAGAAAAAAAACCCAAACCTAACCAGTTAAGTGCAACACCTAGCACAAGCAGCAGCTCACTAAGGTGGGAACAAGACTTTTCTGATGCCGAGTAGGTCGAGTTGTAAAGCGGACCTTGAAAAGTAACTTAGAAGATGAAAGCAGCATGCTTAGAACTGGACTGATGCCAAAGTCTAAAGCCACAATACTCCCTTGGTCCTGGAGCAACCAAGGGAATAAGCACTTAGGGCAACCCACTGGCAAGCCAAAGGCTACCACATGAAGTCACCACTGCCCACTTGAACACACACTTGCTGGGGAAGAACCACCCCCATTATCAAGCAGTTTTTGATAGGACTGGGTAGGTTTTAAGGGTCTGGGGCTTAGTTTGGAGGGGCTGTTTGTGGACTTTGGGGGTTTTGTTTTGGTTTCTACCCCTCAGATATAGCTGATTTTCCCATTACAAAGGGTTAAGAGCAATGCAAGGGCCAAGTCTTCCTCCTTTACATTTCAAGCTATCAGTAGGGGCCCAGCTGCCACTCCTGAAGCCATTTAACAACTGAAGCCCTGATCTTCCCACAAAAGCATTTCAAGCCCCTGAGGATGAATTTGGGAATTACCTTGTCCTCCTATGGAAAACAAAACCTACTACAAAGCCAAATCATATAAGTATTTTCTAAGCACACTGAAGTCTGCAACAGAGACAAGAACGTTACAGAAAGCTGAACAGAGAGCCCACAAACCCAAGTCTTCAAACAATCTCAAGATATAATCTCTAGAAACACCTTAAAAATCTCCCCCACAAAACCAAAAACCCCCCAGACCAACTGTACTAATAAGCCCTCAAGCTAATTGGAAGCCTACCTTTCATGTACAAGATGGCACTAGCTTACCTACCAAAGGAAAAAAAGCCAATAATAGTTTTTGGATACTATTTCTAAAAGAGGAAATTTCTAAATTCTCCGTTACTGAGCACAGCTGTGTTGTATCAGAACTGCAGGCATGATTACCTCTGGAAACAGCTCTTTGATGCCTATCGCACTGGAATATCTAAAACAAGTAGAAGCATGGAAACAAGAAGTACTTTGCCACCCAGTTTCAAAACAAAATGCTGAAGATCACTGAATAATAAAGGGGTTGGGGGAAGAGAGATGGTAGGGCAAAGGGGTATCTGTGGATCTCTCATACAAGGCTGGACTGGTAGATAGAGTAGAAAAAATATTAAAGGCATTTATTTTTATTTCAAAAAAGTTACCTTGACATTTCAGATCCTTTTTACAGATGATGAGTTTTCACCATTTCCCAAGCTTCTACATCATAAAAATTCAGAGAAATCATTATGTTCTACCATAAAAGTACCTAACAAAGGTACAGTCCCATAAAGGCTAACACTAGCTTGCACCTGCAGTCTGGCAGGCTACAAAAGGCAGCCTCTCATCTCAATATTCCCAGTCCTGTTTGACAACTGTACATGTCTACTAGCAGCAGCTCTTTAACCTCACATTGCAGTTGATTTGGTAGCAACTGTCCTGAATCTCTCGTCGATGCTGATGGGACGACCAACATCACCATCACCACCAGTGCACTGCTAAAAATCCAGCATTACTCAAGTGATGCTACAGACCACGAGAGCAATCACAAGTCCATCCTTTGCCGATGGCTTAGCGTTAAGGGGCTCTTCTAACATTACAAAGAATTCTTGACACAGCTAGTGATGCCACAGTTCTCAACACAAGCATTCGCATTTATCCCTCACTTAAAGCCTGCAAAGCTTGATTTGAGACACATAAGGCTACTGTATACCAGGGGCAGAAAAAAAATCCAATATACTCCTGTGTGTATGTGTCAGGACAACAGAGCCAGCAAGAGTTCTACAATTTACTGAAATACTATGATACCAGCTTTATTTCAAAACACTCCATGGTAGCCACCGGTAAGCAAGATTTCATGGTTAAGAAATGCGTAAAAGCAAGTTGAAATGTTTCTTCTTGGGCAGGAGGGGCTGCAGCCCGAGGCTGAGCTTCTGAAGTTTATTATGAACCAGAGACAGTGATGTTTGATGCAACTAGTTCAGTGTAACACACCCAACCTCCTATCCCAGCTAACCCACAGGTAGGAAACGGAGCCAGACAGTGAGCCTGCAGGAAATCACTCAGCACAGTGTCACTGGTGGCAGAAAATGATGAATTAGGGCCCTGAGGACACAAAGAAGAGGTCTCAGCCTACAACAGTTGCAAGATTAAGGACAACAGTCGTAGTTCATTTTTTAAGAATTATGGTGAACTAGATATCAGAGGTTCCCATCCCATCCATCTGCATTGGAAATTATTTTCTCTACGTGTTGTTTGCAGAGCAATCCTAGTTTTCATTTCCGTGGGAAGCAGCAGCCTGGGATTTTCACTTGCAGACTCAAGAGAGGACAGGAGAGCCTCCTGAAGCCTCTGGCTGTAAGAGAAATGCTACTTAATGCTACTGAATAAGCCAGAAATTTTTCAGTAAGCTAATAATTCTGAGCAGCAAATGACAGCTTCCAAAGTTTAAACCTACAAAAACAACTATTTGACTGCGTCAAGACTAGCTGTTAAACCCTCTAGCAACTCAGGGCAAGCACCACAAATAGCAGCTGTTTTTGCAGCAAAATACCACACGATCCATCCCCCAAAATAAGTGCTCTGCCATGTATAATATTCCCAAAGGCGTCATGCAGTGGCATCAGCATCCCAAGAAAGATACGAGAGGAGTTACAGAAAACCTGGGAATTTAAAGGATATGTGGGAAGTGATAAAAAGCTTTAAATCAACTTTCTATAACTGCACTGAACAACTGCTGGCCATTAAAAGCCCTGATCTCCTAACTACTCATGTTCAAACCAGCCTTTGCAAGACCAACTAAAATAGAGTTCCCTCAGGGCTCCACAAATACCATGGTGAAGCCACTGTGGCGGAGGGCCGGCCCTTCCCAGCCTGTGCTCCACAAGTCTGCGAGGGCTCCCTAGCACACACATAACACTAGCCTGAGTGCCGGAAACACTCAATGTATTCACTACTGTTTCTCAGAGTTTAAACCGCAGCCACGCTGTGCGAAACTCCACGTGCGCATGCCCTCCCTGCTCGCACTTGGTTGCATGGTGGTTCCCTGGGAAGGCAACGAACGCAGCCTCGTAAATTTTTAATGGGATAACCAGCAAGCAAGGACATCGCTCTGCTGCACTAAATGAAACAAAGCAAGCGATTGCATCGCAGTCACATAAAGTACACAATTCATGGCACATTTTACAGCCTGCCCTTTAAAAAAATAAAAAAACCCAAATAAAAACAAAAAAACAAACAAAAAAAAAATCAAACCAACAAACTGCTTTTCTGTGCTAACAAAAAAAAAAAAAAAGAGAAGAATCTCATCTGCTACAAAGAACTAGCAAATCAAGCTGAAGCTGAACATAAGAACTGGCATCTTGCCTAGGCTTTCTTGCAAATGCCTTCAAATGGCAGTCATACCCTAAACTACGATCTGCGGACAAAGTATATACAACCAAGCATCATCACTCTCCTCAAAGCCAAATAAAGGACTGAGCAGTTAGAAAAGGGGGAGGTGAAGGAGACAGGCAGTCCACTTCTCTTAACAACCAACAGCTTTTATAAGTTTTTCATTTAAACATACAAGATACCATTCAGCTGGGTAACAGGGGTTTCTAAGGCTGGCATACAGTAGCGATTTCAGAAGAATTTAAGAGCAGGAACAGTGAGCTCTAACCCACTCCATGCCTGCAAATGCAGCTAATGCATTTTTAACGAAAGCAAGCAGCAATTCATTTTTCTTCTTCAAAGGCAGGCTAGCAAGAGAGCTACCTTAAAGCACCAAGTGCCAGCTCCTCTTCCCAGGGAATGACAGATGAGGTAGGAACTGGCCTTTCCTGCCTACCAGGTAGTCCCAAATTCACAGCTTAGACCATTAGCATCCATCAGTCAACCACATCTCTTGGGCACTGTCCCTGCTGAGATGCAGCAGGCAGTCACCCACCCTGGAAAAGCCAGATCCGACTGCTCCTAGCTTCCAGGCTGTTGATAAAAGCGGGGCTGCTCCCAGCAGAGACAGGGCCACACCACTGCCATGAAACATCTACCATCTGTGCTGAGGATGCTGCCTCTTTGTCTGAGAAACAAAACACTGGGATCATGATAGCTGAAATAACCAAATGAACAGAGGAAAAGAAAAGCCTGCCCACAAACCAAAGTAAGGCCTAAAATACTTTATCTCAAAGGAACCGCTCAGGATGCTAATTCATCAGGAAATTCACCTTCTCCTTCTGTTGACTTGATGTTACAGGTTCCGCAGTAATGCCAACTGCTCTCTGACAAATCTAACCCACCAACTATTAAAGGACAATGCTGCTCCAGGATAAGAGGATACAGAGCAGATGGTCCCCTGCACACACAAGTTTTGCTGCAGTGCTTGCCACTTTTAAAACCAGCCTCTCCCAGCTGAAGCCCAAAGATCTGAGCTTGCCAGTGTGCGGGACGAGACATGCTCACCATGCCTCACAGAACTGCTAATGCTGCCACGCACAGCACGGGCCAAACGTCTCACACATAAACACCACAACCATTGCGGATTTCAATGAAGCACTCCCTTGCAATATTAATTAATTCTCCTCTGTGCAGAAGGCCGAAATTCAAGCTTGTAAAGCGCTATGTTGCAGCTACGGTTATCCTTAAAGAAAATGCCAGTAGCCCAGAGCCAAAGGTCCTGTCCTGCAGGACCAGGCGTCAGTCACACCCGGGACCTTACAGCAAACCTCTACTTGAGACAAAGCCACACAACCCAGGACCATTGCGGTCGGGCTGTCTATACCCGCCGAAAAGCCACTTCGGCCACTTACTACCCCGGGGCCTAGTTACAGCCACCTTTAATTACCGCGGAAGCAAGGGCGGCACTAAGAATCCCAGCGCAGGGCGGTTCCTCGGCCCGACCCCCCTCTCCCCCCCCAAGCGGGACTGCCGCGGGCGTTGGCGCCGGTTTCCCGCAGGGCAGGACGGCGCGGCGGCCCTTACCCAGATGCAGGGTGAGGTTGACGGCGGCAGGGTGCTGCACGCCGGCGAGCATGGTGCGGCTCTGCCACCAGGTGGCGTCGGCGGGGCTGTTGTAGTCGGTGAGGAAGGCGGCGCCGTGCTGCAGGTGGGGCTGGGCGGCGTCGCAGAGGTGGCAGGACTGGGTGACTCCAGTGACGCCGGTCTGCACGCAGTACTCCTCGGCAGGCGTCCCGCATGTGTGCGTGGCCAGCACCGTGGCGTTGAAAGCGGCGTTGACGAACTCGGGCATGCAGCGCTGCGGACGGCCGGTCCGGTCCTCCGTGCACTCGTCCATGGCGCCGCCGCACCGCCCGGGCAACCACAGCCACAGCCACCGGCGCCCATCCCCACCCGCCGTTGGCTGTCTCCAGGCAACCGCCAGCAACGCGGCTGCTCATTGGCCACCTTCGCGGCACGCCCTCGTCGGCAGCCATCTTTGTGTCGGGCACAGCGGCCTCCTCCCTGGGCGTGCCAGCAGCGGGCAGCGCCCTGCCCTGCCGCCATCTTTGTGAAGGGCAGCGGTGGGCGTTGCCGCTCCGGAGCGGCCATCTTCGTGTGGGGCACGGGGGCCAGTCCCCCGCGGCGGGGCCGGAGCACCCCGAGAGCCGGGCGAGGGGCGCTCTCGGTGCTCCCGGTCCTCTGCCCCCCATCCGGCCCAGCGGCGGGAGC
>JAOEHY010037786.1:0-15208 GCA_025447955.1 Psilopsiagon aurifrons
GCCCGGCCTGCGGGGCTTCCCGCCAGCCGGGCAAGGCCCCGCGGCCCGGGCGTGCGTGACTGGCGGGGTCGGTGGTGGTGCGGGGCACTGGCTGTGAGCCTAGACCCATAGCTGGGGCCTTGCCGGGGGCCAGGGGGTGACTTCTTCCCTGTCGCTTGATTCCCTACAAGATGATTAACGGCCTTGATATGGCAATCAGTGATTGAAATTGGTGTAAGGCTCGGTATATCTTACTTTGCTGTTTGAGCCGTTCATAACGGGATCTAGTCTCTTTGGTGTATGAAGCAAAATAAAGAGTTGTTTGATTTCACGTGTTGTAAGTGGTTGTGGATGAGCTAGTAACCAAGATCCGGAGACCGCAGCTGGGGAACGTGACAGGGCTGCATATGGGTGCATGTCAGTGACAGGCGTGCTGGAGGTTTTGCTATGTCTCTTCATAAGGATTGTTTTGGCCCTGAAGCTGTGAACCTTGCCATGATCTGTAAATGCAGTGGAACCGTTTAAAGGAAATACTTTCTTGCTTCCTCCTCAATCATGCTAAAAAATGCAGTATGTCTGTTTGGGTAAATGAAAAAGTTAGTACAAAGACACATCACTGTGCATGTGTTTACTGTAGGACAACTGGTGGTGTGTTCTAACACTTGCTGCCAGAGTTCACAGATGACAAGGCTGCAACGATTTATCGTGGAAATGGGAAAGGGGTAGGGATCTTTATGGATACAGTTCTCTAGATTCAGCCCTGGCTGGCGCTAAGTCTGATAAACTGATGAGTACTAAGTTGCAAGGTATGGAAGCGTTTGCTGAATTCTAGAGGAACTCAAGCATGAAGTAATTGAACTTGCCAGTTGTGCTGTATTCCTTAAGGCACAAGCAGTGGCGAAACTAGGCGGAAGGAGGGTGGCAAACGTGATTCTTTTGAAAGAGGGATTGCAACGCTGGTGTAAGAAAGTAGGGACTGCCACATCAAGCAGATTACAAGGAATGTGCATAAATGCTATATATTATGGGAAAATTACTGAGAGGGGTGAGTCACAAATTGCAAAGCTGGGAATCTGCAGGCCTTTACGTAAGCTTATATGGTATATATGGATTTTCGCAAAGCTTTCAACAAGTTCCTTTGCCTAAGGCTTTTAGTTTCTGTAAGCTATTACGGGGTAACAGGCTTTCCTGTAACCCTTTAAAAGATAGGGCATGGAATGGGAGTGAATACAGAGTTTCCATCTTCAGCTGCTTTGAGTAACATCCAAAAGACAAATGGTTTGGAAAAGGAGGGTGGGGTGTTCATAGCAGACAAAAGTTTTCTGGAAATAAAAAAGCAGAGGTGCTTGAGAGACCATTCTACAACCCTTCAGTGACCTCAGACATCTGAAATAAAGTAAATGTCAGTGTATTTTTAGTTATTATAGGAAAGAACCCCAGAAGATTTCACTGTGTTATTGCACAACTAAAGCTGACTGGCACCTTTGCTTACTATCAGTAGTGTTGATCACTCCCTCTTAGTACTGGAATACAGCTTGGAAAATACAAAAGAGCAACACAAATGGCAGCAGAATAAAACAGCTTCTGTACCAGAAGTAATGAAGTAGATTAAAATCTGTAGCCTGGACAGAAAATTAGTCACTTGGTAATGGTCTCAAATATTATGAATTATTGGGGGAAGGTAAATGCATAGTGATTGGTTCATAACAAAGAAAGTATCAACTGAAAAATTAGCATGCAGTACATTTAAAATGATCAGAAGAAACCACTGTTTATCGCCTTCCCCCAACTCCTCATGCAAGGCATTTTGAAACATGTTGCCAAGATTTTATACCAAAAATACCATGAAAACAGTTATTCTCATTTGCAGAGTGTGGATAAAGTGAGGATGTAAATGTGCGGCACCTGTGGCTCAAAGTTGCCCGGCTATGAAAACCTGGCCATGCTGGGGAATTAATTGCTCTCTGCTTGTCATGCTTTTGTGCTTCATCTTTGAGTATCTGTCCTTAGCTGCTGTCAGGAATAGGAGAGCAGACAAGACAGACTCTCTCACGTGAACTGGGAGAGAACTTTTGCCACAGTGGGGCAAACAAGAAATTTAACAATGAATTTACTACCCATGGGAACTGTCTCTCCTTCACAGATGTCTGTCCAGGATTCTGGAGGAAATGAAAGAGAGCTGCAGATGAATGAAAAGGGCTGAAATCTGTTTTGTGGGATGTGTGGGGTTTTCCCCTCCTACCAAAAATTGGATCTTTAAACTTGATAACTGAAAGTTTTCATTAGTTGAAACAGCAACTGCTTGAATAATGGAGAAAATGAGATTGAAAATAGACATGTCATTCATAGAGTTAGGCATGTCTCATGACACGTACAAGATCCTGGTGTCCCATAAGGCATATAAAAGGTGGCAAATACTGCAGTTGTCTTTTCAGAAAAATAATGTATTAAGTCAAAATACTCTGTTGTTTCATGTTCCGTTATTATTTACAAAATCTGACTTATACCACAGAAGCACATTGATGATGTTCTAGCCTGTCTTACTGCAGTTTTTAGCTTGGACAATTCAGCCAGAAGTAAAAAGCTGCAGAGAATGTATATAACCAGACAGAAAATGGTACATGTGAAGAAGGTTCATGAGTGAATTCTTTCTGTGGGACAAGCATGGGTATGCAAAGGCTACATGAGTGAGAGCAGTTGCTTTTAACATTTTTGTGGGGTTTGGGTTTTGTTTGGTTGGTTTGAGGGTGTTGTTTTTCTTTGCTTTGTTGTTTTGGGGTTTGTTTTTTTGAGAGGAAGACATTCTGAAAGTGATAAAGGCACATAAAGGCTGCTGCTTTCATACCTTTTTTTTTTTTTACCATCCCTGGATAGGAATGAGAGTATTAATATATAGATGTTCCATGTTTTCAGAGTGTCTGTACTTACAGCGTTTCAAATGAGTGGCAATTGGATGTTTTAATTTTTTGGTAGTTAGCCTATTTTATCTCGCTCAGTTTAGAAATCCAGATTGCCATCTATTTTTCTTCTCCAACTGCAATATTGAAAAGTTCAAAAGGCATCAATTAATGTTTAGAATATGCATATGTTTTATAAAGGGGTTGGTTTTGTTTTGGCTTCCTTTGGGAGCTTTTGGGTGATTGAGACTTTAGTTAGAACTCCTTTATTTTGTCTGATTGTCTTCACATCTAAAAGATTCAGCTAATTTTGTCCTCAGTCATGCAAATACATATTGTAGATGGGAATGGATTAGTGCACTTCCCAATAAAACTTGCTTGTACAGAAGTTACTTGTATGAAGATATCCTGAACTGGGGTTGTGGAAGGTCAAATTCATGTTCAGGGAGACTATCATATTTAAGGGTCTCCTACATGCTTTGCAAAACTTAAAATGAATTAGGAGACGTTAAAGACTTCCTTTAAACTGCATACGCAGTGAGGAGTTAAGTGAACTAAATGTTTATAAACTGTCCAGTGAAGTTAGAGCTGTGCATTTTTCATTTATCATATTTCAAAAGTAAAGTCCTAAACCTTGCTGGAAATAAGTTTTTCTTTAAATTTTTGCATTCTTAAAATCAGCACTGATACATCCTGTTTAAAATTACATTTTTATTTTGAAAAATAGAGAACCATTTCTTCAAAACAGAGTGTGCCTTTTAGAGAAAGCATTATGAAGCATAGCCTGTTCTCCCATTGAATGAAGACACTGAGATTTCACAATTTCAGTGGAAAACCCATGATTTTGAAAAATGATAAATTAGAATAATGAGCATAGTAAAATTAGAGGAAATATGGTCTTTGTATAACAATATCATAGTGTATCTAAGTGTTAATGTGATGAAAATAAAAGGTAGCATGTTGGTAGGGTTATTTACACAAAGAATGAAGGGGAAAACTTAAAAAGGATGTTCTGTGTTTTGTGTGTAGAATAGCACTTGTATATAGAATAGATTTCTTTTCCTCAAGAACTGGGTTGTGTTTTGTTGTGGTAGTTTGTTTTCTCCTTTATTCTTCTTTTAAGGTCTCATTAATGGTTAAGAAGAAGGAGTAGTATATTAAAATGAGAGTGGTTCTTTGGCTGCTGTGTATTCAATCTCCTAAGTTAGACTTGGGCTTTTCTGGAGGCACTGTCTTACCTGCAACCTCCATTTTACCATCTTGGCTGCTGTTTCAGTCTTCTTTTATTCTCCTCCCTCATTCCCCCCCCCAAAAAAAAACTTCTACTGTTGTGTTTAAAGAAAGACATAAGACTTAAGATATCAGACATCAGTAATGCTCCTGATGAGTTTCATGAGCTTTCTGATATTGCTCAGGGAAATAGTAAGATAGTCAATAGCTGAAGTTGGGAAAGAAGGTGTAATTCCTTGGCCTAAAATATTACCTTTATGTTTACAGTGTATACAGTGTGTGATATTTGGAATGTTATTTCCATAAATGTACTGTAGGATGGAGGATTGTTTTATTTGTTGATAATTACAACGGGAGTGCCATGGAGTGCAGAGCTGCCAAGCTTGGGTTATGAACTCAGGATATGGAGCATGCTCTCCTATGAAGAACTAGTAAACTAAGGTTCTTCAGTCTTGAAAACTTGATTGAGGGAGGATTGATAGTGATCTAAAATCATGATAGATGTGAGTGTGAACTCTTTTTGTACAGAAGAACTAGGGTGTACCAAGTAAATGTAGTGGAAACCATATTTAAAGTAAAGGCAAGTGATTCTTCAAGCAGCAGCTGTGGGTATGAAAACCTCTTGTAGAAGAATGCTGCGAATGCTAAAAAATCAAAAAGAAGACTGCATGACTTTGTTAGAAAAAAAATCTGTGGAAGGTTCTGCAAAATATGAGAAACCACAACCAGCTCAGGAAGTCCCTGGACTGAACATGGAAGAATATTAGACAAGAGCTTAATGTTTACTTGCCTTCTTCTTACTAGTCCCCAGGCAGCTGCTTTTGGCCCCTGTTGAAGGCAGAATATCATGCTAGAATGACCTATTTCATGGTCTGACTGTGCATGACTGTTCTTACTTTGTTATGCGTCTTCTTCAGCAAATTAATGGGTTTCAGAGGGATTCTAGTTAGTAGATGATTTTCTTTTACGTAGTTCACTCTTACATTACTTTTCATCGTCTGCATGGTGGAGGGCTTTGTAGCAGTAGCTGTACAGAAAAGTAGCTGTATAGAAAAAGGATTTTATTTGAAATTATTAAGAATAAAGGAAAATATGGTAATTTTGAATTGATTATTTCTACTAGAGAGATGCCTGTCCAGTAGATCTGAGCAATGCCAGCATATTTAAAGAATAGATAAAGAGTCCTCTTTCTGTGTCATCTGCTGCGTTCTGCATTATTTCTGCAGAAATCTTGGCAGCAGAATCAGCAGCTTTCTTGTAAGCAGCAGCAGTTGCAAGAAGAGCAGAAAGGCATTGAAAAACTGCTTCTGGAAGATCTGTAATCTGTTCAAAAATGGCACTTAACTGAATAATGAAACAGGCACAGACCAGAAAAAGAAGGATGGTGTTGCTGACCTGGAGTGACCTGTACTGGTTGAAAAACAGGAGAGTTACAGAGACCACTGCCTTTCTGGAAACCCCTGGAGTCCACCGTTCATCTGTAATCTCAGCGTACTTCCATGAGAACTTCTTTAAATGTTCGAAGCAAGGGGCCTTCTGCATCTGGCCATTTGCCACATCCTGTTGCTTCTGTATAGCAATCAGTTTGATGTGGACAGTACATGTGCATTGCAATTAGGAAGGAAGTGTTGATCTGATTTGTGGTATCTCAAGCGTTTGCTTAAGAGGTTACCAGCCAATTTAAGAGAATTCCTGAACTATCCTGGAATGATTATAGACTCTTACTGATGATAAAAATAGGAGTTTATCAGGGTGTATATATTTTATTTACATTTTTAATACATTTTTCATTCATGTGTCAAAATCTGCCTCCAAAAACGAAGATAGGAGTAAAGGATGACAATTTTAATAAAAGCCAGTTTATCTTACATATTAGGAGTATGTCATGTGGGTGGCTTACAGAGAGCCAGCCCAAGCCGAGAGCTGTGACCTTTTTCAAGACTGTTGTAATTCTTCATGTTATTCCAGCTTTTTTAGAAGTCACAATGCAATAGCAGTGGAAAGTAAGTGAAGTTCCAGGAGAGAAATCAAGTTTGGTTGTTAAAGTTGCATTTTGGAATGAGTAGCCATAGATCATCATAAATAAGAACTTGATTGTATTACTACTGCAGTTTTTGTTTGGAAAAATAAGCCAAGGAGTAACCGTTACAATACAGTCTGTTCTATGTTGCCTGTTTCAGATTTTCATGAAAGCAGGTAGGAGGAGTTACAGAGAGGAAGGTAGGGATGGATGGTGTCTTCAGCTGCCACTTCTTTCCTCCAAGCTAATTTTATATTGTTTTTCAAGGAACATGTGTGAACTGTATTGTCTGCACTTCTATGTCATAGAATCATAGAATGGGTTGAGTTGGAGAGGTCCTTAAAGCTCTTCTTGTTTCAAACGTACTGCCATGGGCAGGGACACTTTGGAAAACTATGGAAATAAGTAATTTTCCCAATTATCTTATGTCCCAACTCAAAAAATAAGAAAACTAAGCAACCAAAAAGAAGAGTTGCTTCAGTGCCTGTAATAATTAATTAGCTTTCACTGTGATCTTAGGACCATAACTTGGGATATATTTTCATATCAGAATGTTGCACAAAGTCTTTATTTACCCGATGCACTTCTTATTTCTTTATTTATTGATAGATTTGACTGTGGTCTTGTGGAGGCCTTTGTTTCAGCACGAGGGAAGTGATACCACGGCGCTGTCTCTTTTTACTAAAAGCTTTTTACTGTTATACTGATCTTTGGGTCTCAGTAGAGGCAGCGGTACCTTGTAAATTCCCATTCCTACAGACCTCAGGGTACTTGCATCTCATTCTGTTCACCTCGTCTAATTTGCAGTTCTAGATAATGCTTCAGATTTTCTCATAGTTGTTGAAACAGAAAGTCTGTCTCATTGCAGTATGTTGCTTCCAGCAGCCCTGAAAAGAGCAGGTGGACAAGGCCCTGTTCTTTAGGATTAGTGCAGGTTTTGGCAGCGTAAAAGAGCGGTTCTTAGTTGAGTTTAAGGAAGTCAAGATTTCACAGACAGCATTAAGTGTGGGCTGTGGTACCTTGTTCCTGAACAGACTAGCACAGGTACCTGCCATTTCATTCACAACCATTCCTCTGTTTGTCTGAAATTACAAGTATGTCAAAAATGTTGGTGGACGACTTCTCTTGCAGTGAACTGTGTTCAGCTGTGTTCAGTTATAAGGAAACAGAATCTGACATGGAGTTTGCTGGGAGATAACTGTCCCTGATATCATAACTGAAGTATTTTATTTATATGAACTTAAAATGACCTGGAACATCACCACCTGTAAAGTGATTAATCCTGAGTAGTGTAAAACTTCTTGATAGAAAAGGTTCCTGCAGTTGAGAACGATCAGCAAATTCTGGTGTAAATGGTTTTTGTTTTGCATATCAACCCAGCATATAATGTCACCTGTTCTAAGGTGACTGCTATGTCTTGAACGAGAAGATGGAGTAGATTTTCTTGCAAATCTCATGTTGACGTTCATGTTCTGTAAAACATGCTGTATATGGTGATTCTGTGTAGAAGATTATGATATTGAACTATTCTTTAATTTCATATTAGTGTATTCTGGGTAGTCGAGAGCATAGCAGATTGACGCCTGTTGTTGGAAACGCCGTGCTAGGTCACCACGTCTTTCTGACAGCAGAAATGGGATCACTAACCTTTTGTGGATAGAGACGTGATTTACAAGGAAGTGTGATATGATAAGTGAGAAGGCAATTTACAGACACTTGTGCAAGAAATTTTTACAATGAGTTTGGTTTTATTACTGCTGTTGATTGTTTCAAGTCCTGTGTTTCAAATATTGACAAATTCTGATTGTTTTTAATAGCAATGGGGCTATGTTTTAACTTTCATGTGTCTGAAATCTGATCTTAACATTTTAAAGGTGGCGATACATGTGAGTATCTTCTGTCCAGTGGGAGATTTATTGGAGAAAAAGTGTGGCAACCCCACAGTTGTATGATGCATAAGTATAAAAACAGGTAAGAAAACTCATGTATTCAGATTTTCTGCTTGGAAAGGAGAGTCACTATTTGACTGCGGCTGTAGTGGTCACAGTGTCATATATTTTTCTCTTTATGCCTGATTCTCTAGGCTTTCCAAAATATGCAGCATTTGTCAGAAGGAAGTCTTTTTCTTGTAGATTACCTCTGTGTCTACAGTGTTTACCATAGTTAGATTTTTATGTAAGAATGCAAATAGATGTTGGTGATATTAGTACTGATACATGTTATGGAGAGCCTGCATAGCTTCATGTGTCGCTTTCAGATTGCTGAAAGGGAAAATGCTGATCTTACGTGTAGAATCATGAGTGAAAAAATCCAGAATAAAATTACCATTCGCTTTTTTTTCACCTACTAGTAAGAGACTTTTATTTTTTAGAATTATACTTTTATTACCATTTTGAAACTACTGTTTGTAGCACCACAGAATAGAAAAGCCTGCTTTATTTTTTGCCTATTAGCAGGAGAGTTCATTTTCATTTCTATGCAAGTTATGGTAAACTTTTTATTCATTCAGCATGTTTTAAAAAAAGATTTACAATTCCTTAGAGCTGGATATAATGCTTAGAATTATCTGTATTGCTCTGTAGATTTTCTAAAGACTTTTCCCTAAAGTGTAAGTTTCCTGTAACATGAATGTTGCTATTTTGTTTTACAGTGAAGCAAAAAATTGCCTTGTAGACAAACATGTTGTGTTTATAGGAGATTCTAGAATTCGACAGCTGTTCTATTCATTTATAAAACTCATAAATCCTCAAATCAAAGAAGAAGGAAATAAGGTGAGGCAATAGTTTATTTTGATGATGTTTTTTGTTTCTGTCTTCCTAAATTACCTCTGAATTAAAAAAAAAAAAGGAACAGGAAATGATACCATTTGCTGGCCTAGCCATCAGGAAGAAGAACCTCAAAAAGGCCTTTTGGAGGTGAACAACATTAGACCAAGATAATTGTTCGGGTACAGATGATAAGTGAACTATAATAAGTGAAGCTTCTGCTTGAGTGAAATTTGTGGCAGTGTGGGAATAAATTAATGAAGCTAACTTGTCCCATAGCAACTTACGCTTCATATTTGGCTTCTTGATGAGAAAATGATTGCTCCTTTGTGTGTTTTTTAAATAGTAGTAATTCATGTGTTATCATTTGTCATTTTAAATGTCAGTGAATTGCTGATCTGATCTGTTCATAAGAATCCTTAGGGCAATTGCAGATTTACAGGTCTAACTTGAAGCTGAAACTAAAAAAGCTTCTGGTCTTACCTTCCATTTAATCACTGATGAAGAGCTGTCTGAAGGTGAAGAACGTAAGCTTGTTTGGTGGAAGAAATAAGAAATGATTTAGCTGTATCATTTGTTGTACAGAAATTGATTTCTGTTGCTGTATCATGCTTAGGCATATGCCTTCATGGAACTAAGTACATATGTGAGGGAAAGACACAGTTCACTTTTAACTGTACATCAGATTTGTCACTTATTTAGTAATTCTGCCATTTAGATGTTCAAGCTGGTGGCTTGTCCAGCAGACAGCATGCAGTCACTTACTGTCAAAACAGGATGTTTGATCAAATAACTTCGGTCTTCCTCATCTGTTGGTTAGGTCACAGCTGCTGCCCAAAAGTGTTGCTGAAATGATAGAGTGCTATAATGGATTTTGAGTTGAGGTGTATCTTTTGTCAAGTATATAGGAAGTCAAGATCTCATTTTGTGGAAGAGAAATGCACTTGTTCTTTTGAATCAGGACTGAAACTAGTATTGTATTTTAGTAATATTTTAAAGGACAAATGTATGTGCAGCATCTGACTGCTTCCTTTCTGATTTCTTACAATAGCACTCAGCAAATTTAATAATGCATTCCAGATTTGATTTCTCCCTGAAATTGTTTTATTTTATTTTTTAATTAAAACTGCGTTGGTTGTTCTGTGTAAAGAAGTTGGGCAGCTGAAAAGGAAGGCTAGAGGAAAGGAAGTGTAAGAAAAGAAAGAGGAAAAGTCTTTTTCTCATTTTGGGAGGCGAAATATAGATAAATATTTCATGCCTTTTTAACAGAGTGAATAGAAAACATTTCAGACTTCGTTGGATAGATTTCTTGCAGGAAATATAACGCTTCACTCGAGTACCTTGTTTTATCAAGCAAGTAACATAAATATTTTTCATGAGTATACTGACAAGTTTATACAAGAAAAATCCTTTCTACTGAAGATAAATAAACGTTCGGGTGAGAGCAATTTAACATAAAAATGTAAAGAATTTTTTTTTTTTTCATTCCAAGAGTTTGTCTCACTTTGGTTTTATTGTTTTGGGTTTTTTGACAGCATGGAAATATCCCATTTGAAGATAAATCTGCTTCAATCAAAGTGGTAAGTTTTTATCTAGTGTGAAATTGCAAGTCATCATCATATTATTATTTCATACAATGTATTCCAAGTTACAGTCAGAGCAGGATGTTTCAAATTTCCACAAGTGCTGTAAAAGTTGAAAGAAGCTTTAGACCATCAACTCTCTATAAATTTTCCACAAAATGTATCAGAGAGTATCTTAACGTACTGTATTTTGAATAAGATGCTTTGAGAGACTTTGGCTTTCAGTATTTCTATTCTGTGTTAGCTGTGGGCGTAAGCCCTGGAAGCATTTATGATTTTTCTTTTTGTCGGATATTATAATTTGGCCTTCCCAAGAATAGCTTTTGCCAGGAAGTTTACTCTTCCACTGCTATAAGAATATGTATCTGGGCCTAACTTACTTGGAGTGTTACTTGTCATAACTGCTGTTGAGTTCTCTGTGCTATCCCAACAACTATTCCTTCCACTGTTTTTACATGGAGTTATAATCACAATGTTTACTATAATGTGGATATTTTGAAAAAGAAAACAGAGTACTTGAGGGTAGGTTTTATGAAGGATCCTGTTCTCTGCCTTGGCAATGAAAGTAGTGTTCTCAATAGCTTTCTTTGCTTCCCATGACAGCTGTCGGCCGCGCTGGGATTCTGCTAGTCATGTTTTTGTTTATGCCCTGGAGACAACTCATTCTCTGTTCATGAAAACCAAAGAAGCAGTGTGTTTGCTGAGTTGTCTGCAAGTGGGCTTTCAGTACCTGTTTGTGTACATGGTTAAGATTTAGGGTACAGATAACATTTCAGGATGTGAGTTCATTACAATTTAGGCCTCTGCTGTCCCACTGCTGCCCTTCAGAGCATGCTCCTGTGTTCGTGATGTGACTTGCCCTGATACAGGTGTGGAGTCTGCTGTTTTAGGAAGCGATTCAGCCAAAAACTTACCTGATAGGATTCCTTTTAGGTCAGGTCTGATGTGGCTCATCATGTGGTTATCTGAATCCTAGAAAAGAGGGGCTGAACACAAGCCAGGACAAAGGGGCTGATGCAGTGTGATTTATGTTGGTGTAGGCTGACACAGAACTACATCTTCAAAGCTCCTTAAGCCTTGGCAGGTATCTAACCACCAAGATTTGAGTTTGTCAGGCTTGGGCTTTTGGGAGATGTCTCAATAGTTAAGAGTGTATTCCTGGTCTGCTGCTTCCTTGTTTTGATACTGTATTGCTGTTGACATTATTGGCATGGTGGCTGAATTTTTACAATCCTGATGGCTGTGACCCAATCATCTAAATGTGGAAAATACTTGACCAAGAAAAGAGAAAATCACTGGGAAGAAGTGGAGAGTTCAGTTTTGCCTGTCCTTCTAGGTGAAGGTTGGGCACTGCTCCTGATGTCTAAAAAGTGTCAGCTGATAATTTATGAAGTGTAAAGTAAATTGTTAGGTTTCCTTTCTGTTCAAAAATTATTTCATGCTGTCAATTATAGTAAGTTCTGGAACAAAGAACACAGTAAAAACTGTGTGAAATTGAGCGAAAGGCAGGTTCTAACAAACAAGTTACAGTTCTGAGTTTGGTTTTATCCCTGATCATATTAGAAGTCCAAGGACATCCCATTTGGCAGAAACTGAAGAATCATTTTCTTGGTGAAATCCCAACTCTTGAACTACAAATGAAAATTTTGTCTTTTTTCATGGGAGCAAAGTTTTGTGGTTTGTGGGGGTTTTTTTGTCATCATCCAGTTCCTTGCCTCCCCTCCCCCTGCTTTTTTTCCTTTGCTTTCTGTTTTGCATGCTAGAGGGGGATGTCTGGCTTTTCATGTTAACTATAAAGGGAATCTGACTAGGCCGAATGTTTTTTCCTTCACAGCTGAATTGTTGGCAATTAGTTTGGTTTTTTTTTAGTTTTTTCAGTTGTTCTACTGCTTGTCTTTAAGCTTACAGAGTACACCTGCATTTGTTTTACAGGATTTCCTGTGGTATCCAGAAGTTAATGGTTCTATGAGACAACGTATCAAATCTTGGACTGAGGTTTGTCTTAAAAACTCTGGTTCGGGAAAATACAGCAACTGTCTGAGGATTGGTACCTTCCCGGTTTGGGTTGTTTTGTTTTACAAACACAGCTATAATTACCAGGAGTCCAGCCGTTGTAGTATATCCCATACATTCAGTCTGTTACATCCCAGAGATCTGAAATTTGTCATCGAAATAGTGAAAAGGGGATGTTTACTAGTGTATATGTCTCTGTGCATTTCCTAGTCTCCCAAGATGGCTTCACTTGGCCCAAAAAAAGCCCAAACCTATCCAGAAAACCCCTGCTTCCCAGGAGCAAGTGGATTCATCCCATTAATAGTTGAAAGAATTTTATTCAGATCTGGCATTTCACTGCTTCTTTGTCTGTGATGGCTCTGTTTTTATGTGACCAAACATTTCTGATCCTTATGGGTCCCTTCCAACTCAAGATATTCTATGATTTTATATATTTCAGTGTTCCAAACTGAAGGACAAAGGCAATTTGGAAAGTCAAGAATGCCTTAATTTATCTTTCTTTAATATTTCCTTCAAATTACATATTAATTATTCTGTGTTTCAGTTATGATTGAATTTGTCATGTTAGCATAAAACTGTGCATGTAATTCAGATAACAAGTAATATGTTTACAGATTGGCACGTAAATTTTTGTTTCTTCATTTGTTGACATTTAAATAGCCTGGAGCTATTTTTTAATGGTCCCCAGTGATTCTTTTGCTACTATTTTGGTCGTTCTTACGCAACAGCTTCTATCAAGATAGCCAAACTTATAATTTCATTTTTCTTCTTTTGTGATTTCTACAAAAAATGGAGAGCTGCTAAATGCCAAGGCAAAACCCGCACTAAGGTGATCAGCACTGTTATTTCCTTGTGCTCTTCTGTTTGAGGACATACTCTGTTTCTTGTCCTAGACTGAACTTTCAGACCTCTGTAGCAACAACTGGTCACTTCAGTTAGTACAACAGCTCAAACAGATGTCTGACAATGCTGAAAAATACCGAGGAAAAAAAGTACTTCAGTAGTATGATCTACAGTTTACTTGACAGTAGGAGATGTTGTTCAGATAGCTTTTGAAGAGAATTTATGCTGCTAAATTGATAATGATTGTGAGTGCTTATTGATCCTTTGCACTTTTGCACATTTTGTTATGTGAAAATTCCAGCATATCACAAGTTGAAGTTCTTTGTCATATATCTGTAATCTCTTCTTTTATAATCATCAACTGATGGACAAGTTGAGTCACAGTTAATTAAGAGATTAGTCTTAATTAACCTGCTGAGTATAATAATAATTTGTGACTATTTAAAACCTAATTCCTTTTTACTTTGTGTTTTAGAGTTCTGTGGCAAAACCTCATATAATTGTAGCAGGAGCTGCCACGGTAAGTTACACATATATGAGGCATTTTAGTAAAGAAGAAAGTCCTATTTGGATGGCTTTAATTCTGTCAAGTTGGTTACATAATAAAGTTTTTAAGCTTATTTTATAATAAAAATAAACTCTCAGTGAATTTTCTGTTACAACAAGTGGTTATAAAATATCAGGTATCTTTTATAGGAGCTGTGCAATGTACAGTACTTGCGTTTTGGCAGCAATACTGGTTGATAACATTGATTAGCTTGAACCTAGCTAATAAAGTAGCATTGTTCATTTTAAAAAAGTTAAATGCAAGTATTTGCATACTAACTGAGAATAATTTTGAATAAACACTTTCAGTCACAAAATACTGCTTTGGAGCATGGTCCAATCTGGAATGCTCTTTTTGAGGATGCGTAATTCTTTTAGGCTTATATGGGCTGCAGCATCACAGAAAACAAGGCTGACATGGACTGTAAGAGGTCTCCTAACCCGTCAGTGTGACACAAGGCAGGAACAGTTATATCTCTGTTGCATTTGACAAGAGTCAACCAATTCTTTAAAACTTCCAGGGAGAGATCGCAACAGCTCCCTTAAGTCATCTGTTCTAGTAATTGGCTGGTACTGGGAGTCAGGAGTTGAATGACTGCTCATTTGATTTATGAAAAATCAAATATACATCAAGTTGAATATTATATACTCTGCATTTGAATGGTCTCTTTAAATGTAATTATCTGTCTAAACAGCTGCTTAGTCCAAAAGAAATATTTAGCACTTTAAAAGTGAAGACAAAAAAAATAATCTAGCTTTATAAAAATAGTGAAAAATAGCTACTAAAGAGTAAAGAAATCAGTTAATCAAGGGTCTTCAGACATACAGGTACTGAATCTCTTTCTTTATGTCTCTAGTGGTCTATCAAGATTCATAATGGCAGCAATGAAGCCCTCACACAGTATAAAATCAATATCACTTCAATTGCACCTCTTTTGGAAAAATTAGCAAAAACCAGTGATGTTTACTGGGTCTTACAAGGTAAAGTAATGAACAGTAGGTAATAATTTGTACTGTCACATCTGTTGAATCACTGTCTTGTAGGATATGGAAGACCTAGTCCATGTGGCTTACTGCAGAGTAAAAAGGGCGTTGTTTGAAGTCTGATCTGGCCTTTCTTGTAGCCTTAGCTAGCAGGAACCTAACTAGCTGTTCCTAGTGATGGAGCTTTAAAACTCACCCAGGAAAATGTTTTGCCTTCTGAACTCTTAAATTCTTTGTTAGCTTACTCTCAGGCTCAATATGGTAGGTGTCCTGGGTTCAGCAGTAGCAGTCATTTTTCTCCTTCTCGGTAGCTGGTGCAGTGCTGTGTTTTCGACTTGTGGCCTGAGA
>JAOEHY010037787.1:0-32545 GCA_025447955.1 Psilopsiagon aurifrons
TTTAACTCGTATGTTATTAATAAACCTCTGATTCCCCCCCCCCCCCCCCAAAATTCAGCTACCTGAATTGCAATGTTCATTCCAATACTGTATGAAAAGTTTGTTTTGCAAGAAAAATATCAGAGAATGTTTTTGAGAGGAGTGACAAAGAAAAAGCTCAAACCCATTGATTTTACATCTCCAAGATTCCAGTGTCCTAAAGAAATGTATAGAAGGCGACCCTCCCCCATCTGTACCTTTGTGAAAAGAGAAACAATATTAGGGCAGACCTAGCAACCATTTCTTGAAAGCAGAAAGTCGTATGTTCACGCACCTCCCCACTACCCAATAAAACATTGAGAAACTGGGCCTGAAGAAAGTTGTTGCTTTCTGGAAATACAAAAGGAGTTTGAAAGGCCAAGACATAGCCTAAATGTAGCTGTGATAAAGGGGAGCAACTCTTGGGTAGCTATGTTGGTACTTTGATTTAAAGCAGTGCAGCCTGGAGTGAGAGGTGCAGCTGCAGATGCAGTTCCTGTTCTGACCACTAGCTGAATGATGCTGTTCAAGCTATTTCACAGCTTGGTGCCTTGGTTTCCCCTTCTTCAAAATGAAAGCTGGGATTCAGTCCTGCCCAGCAAACAGCTGTGAGCTGTGCTTATGCGCTGCTGTAAAACAGAGGTCTGAGAGGTTTGTGCTGTTGGCTCCCCCATGCCAGATGCCTGGATCTCTTTTGTCTCACTTTACAATCCTAATGGAGGGAGAAAATACACCTGAATCTGCCATGGTCTGGAAGGAGAAAGTCATTCTCATTATTAAGCTGTTATTTTTATGAAGCCATAACTTACAGGTTCTCAATACTTATGTTATAGTAGTCAAAAAACAGGATGAGCTCCCATAAACCATTCTTATGGTAACCAGATGGTAATCAAGGCTGCAAAGGTATCTGATAGTGCCTATTACAGGGAAACACCTGCATGAACCTTAACCATCTCAGTGCCAGCTCTACCAGTGGGGTGAGCTCTCCTACAAAAGCTGGGTAGTTATTTGGGGGACACTGTCATAGTCCCCCTCCCCAGACCTGTTAACTGGTGCTGTCCTGTCACAGGTAGGTGTTACCAGCCCTGGCTCCCTCCCTTGTATTTTTAACTCCTTCTTTGGACATAATGTGTGTAGGTGAAATATTTACTCCAACCTTTCTCCACCCATTAGAAAACTGTGTTGACTTTTTCTTTGCTCCTGCTTTATTTCTGCCTTCCTTTGGGACATGCCACTGGGAAGGCTCTTTGACAAGTCCACAGCTCACCGTGGACAGGGCTATGGGTTTACATCCCCTCAGAGACCCTTCAAGCCAGGTCACACCAGCCTTCCCCATGAAACCCAGCATAACCTCTCTTGGAGTCCACTTTCCTCCCCATCATGGAGCTGTTGGCTCATTTGCTTGCACTGGTGGCAGCCAAAATGAGCCTGTGTAAGTATTAAGCCAGTGCTAACTCGTGTCATCTTGACCAGGAGAGGTTAGTAAGCAGTTTCTGGAGCAAATTGGCTGGCTGATGGCAGGAGGATGCTTAGAGAGGGTGTTGAACAGAGGTTTTCCAATGAGAAGTGTAACCTATACAGGCACATGTGTCAGTGTTGTTGGCAAAACATCTATATGACTAATATTCCTAATAGCAACAGGTTCACAACACCTGATGTGGCAGGGAGGTGGTGTTACTGAAAGGCTGATTTCATCTCCCCTAAAAATCAGAGATGGACTGGTTTTGCTGTCTGAACCAATAATTAAGCAGAACTGGGGGAAAAAAAAAGAAATGAACATGAGAACCCTACAGGGAAAAATACACTACTAGTTTTGCAAGGGGAAATACTGCTGTTTCAAACCTGGTTTGTTCCACACATATCCCAGCCTCCTTACAATATCCTGCAACCATCGAACATTTGATTAAAATAATGTTCAAAACCACTGTTTCAGGAGAAGCAACAACTTCTGAGGAACAGTTCCTACCAGTGAGCTGTCAGGAGAGGCATTTTGTTTGATATTACTTCTTTTCACCCCAAATGGGCTTTTGTAACCTCTGAAAGAAGTATCCCCTTAATCACATCATTAAGCTCTGTGGCTTCTGAGCAGGGGAAAGCACCAGGGCTCCTGCAGTGCCCCTTTTCCCTGGCAGCCTGATATGACCCTCAGTTATGTGCCGCTGTCCTCCATGGCCAAATCTTGAAAAGAGAGGCAAAAAGCCCTTACTCATGGGTTCTTTCCTCAGAAAGCCACACCGCCCTCAGTTTCCCAGAGGATGAGTCACGCGCTGGCCTTGCCAGCATCCTGCCTCTCGCCGCCCAGCCCGCGGCAGGACGGAGGAAGGGCAGGAAGGTGTTCAGCAGAGAATTTCCACAGAAAAGGTGAATGTGCCTTGGCACTGAAGTCATCGACACCACCACTGCATTGGCATGCTATGTAACCTTACATCCTGAGAGGAGGCTGTAGTGAGGTGGGGGTTGGTCAGTTCTCCCCAGTAACAAGTAATAGGACAAGAGGTAGCAGCCTCAAGCTGCACCAGGGGAGGTTTAGTTAGGATACTGGGAACAATTTCTTCACTGAAAGGGTGATCAGGCATTGGAACAGGCTGATCAGGGCAGGGGTTAAATCGCAGTCCTCGGAACTGCTCACAAACCATGTAGATGAGGCCCTCAGTGACATGGTTTAGTAGTGGTCTTGGTAGTCCTGGGGTAATGGTTGGACTTGATCTTAAAGGTCTTTTCCAACCTATCTGATCCTATGGTTCTATGATCAGTGTGCTGGCACCATGCAGGAGAAAATGCAGCCCACCCTTCCACTAACACCTTCATGATGGTGTTGCCCCTCTAAACATAAGCAAAGGAACCTAACTCATTGCCCTAAAGGAACAAGTACTCTATGGTCCTAGAAGGGGATATGTAATGTCATGAGAGGTTCCTGTAACAAACAGACATCTCTACTTCCTACAGAGTTCTTGAATTGTGTAGCTGTGTATTTTCATTTCTTGGGTACAGATAAACGCTACTGATTTCTTTGGTCTAAATGCCCACAAGTGACTTTCTAGCCTCAATTTTTTTTATGCCCAGCTAACTGTCTGTCCTCTAAAGATCACAAGCTACCTCTAAAAAGTACAGTCAAAAGAGATCAAGATGGGTCTGATAATTCACTTTGGGGAAGTCTGAAGATCCTTTAGTTGCCATGAATTGAAATAGCTTCAGGGCTGCCTCTTCATGACCTGCCTTTCCAGCCTCTTCACTCCATGCCCTGCCTCTCCATGCCTTGTCTCTCTATCCTTTCATTCTTCATCCTTGTGTCTCCACCCCCTGTCTCTCTATCTTCAGCCTCACAACAGGACTGCCTTTACCCACATCAAAAATGACATGTCCAGACCACCAGTTGCCCTTCAAAGGTTCTGTCTAATGTCTCTAATACACCACTGAAGGACAAGTTTGCATCTGTCCACCAGCATATCTACATCTATTTTAAACTGAGCTTCCAGACACTTCCTGAAAATAGTTGACGGCTCATGTCCCTTCCTGAGAAATCAAGTACTGAGAGCTATCTGGATTGGAAAGGGCAGATATCCAGAAACAAGGAACAGTGGAAAGTGTTGATTTCCAGGCTATTCCGGTGTGGTAACAAAACATGATGGAAAAACAGAGGGTCAATACTTTTGACCTTAGAGCTGGTACTTATAAATAGAGATGCCTGAAATTATTCTTAGGAATTGAGTCATTAGTTCTCAATATTTCTAGTAAGTCAGTGGGAGTTGTGCTATTTAGGACAGAGGCAAAAAGTGGGTAGGCCCACAGAAAAAAAAAGAGCTTCAAAAAGACATTTCTAGCCCTGTCAGTCTTGAGCAATGTTTTCCCTAACAGGAAGATGTGTTTCACAGTGAGATAACTTATTCAAATCAGCTGCACACAGCCCTTTTTAGTTATAAAGGCACAAAACACATGCCCTGGGTGCTCCCTCCCACAGCTACCAAGGTTTTTCTGTTGAGTTTTTTGTGCCAAGTGCAGCTATGCCTTGGTGAAAACACCGGCCAGGGAGGGCTGAGGTGGTGGGGGAGGAAACGGTCTGTGAAGCCTCAGCATCAGGGTTAGGGGCACGGTGTGGGTCTAGGCATGTTGCAAAGGGAAGTTTGGAGGCATTTCATTGTGCAGTTTTAGACCCATGCATGTGAACAAGTGTGGGTGTCCCAGCAGCAGCATTTTCAGTTGTCCACTGCTGAACATGTGTCAGAACAAAGTGCAGAGCCCTGGTGTCATTGTCACCTTTTTTTTCTGCCTTTTCCTCCTTGGCTCTATCCACACACATTCATATCGGGACTCGACCATGCCAAGAGGGAAGCAGGGATTTCTCTGCCATTCTTGTGGTGCTGACTGCTGCATCTGGTCTACAAAAGTCACTCTCTTTGTGCAGGCAGGAAGAGGATGAGTAACAGAGCCCCAGAAGTTCTTCCTCTTGCAGATTTATGGCCCTTTCCCTGCATGAGGGCTAAGTTCTTTCCCTGAGCAAAATTCCTAAATCAGTGGTTTGATTAATAGCTGGGAAACATTTTTCCCATCCAGTCTGGAAGGACTTTTCACAATTAGCCAAAAGAGATGGATAAGACATACAGATTTGTTTAAAATTCTATGAAGTAATTGGTTTTAAGTCAGATAAATAAAACCACCTTCCTGGGTGTTCAGTCATACAAGGAAGAATAAAATATAAAATAAAAGGTCTGAGATACTCCGGAAGCCTGAGTCTCCCTTTAATTCACAGCATGCCAAAATACGTGACTAATGACCACCTCAAATTGCATAAAGACCTGAACTAGTAGAGATCACCTTAATTTCCTCCACCTTAACTAGTGTATCTCTGATAAGCAGTGTGTGTATTACAAGATAGGAATAGGCCAAACCAGAGCATTCCTCATCTGAGTATACACAGGATGAGGGGAGGGGGTGGGAATCTCTCAGAAATTAATATGTCTGTAGTGTGTTTCTCAGTGACTGCTGTTCAGACGAGCATAGCGATTGCAATTTCCTTTTAACATTTTTCAGTGGGTTAGGGTTTTGGGTTCTTTTACAAACAGAAATAACTGTTAATCTATTCAGAATACAAGGCTGGGTTAACACTGGGTTTTGGAAAATCTGATGCTATGTGAATTTCGGGTTCATTTATAACTGACAAGACACTGTGTTAGAGGATGCAAGGCACAGGGTTATGACAGGCTGTCTCTGCCTTACCATGAAAAACTGTGTGCCATATCAGAAGTCTGTGCGTAGATTAAACATGGATCATCACTACATAAGAAGAGCAGGAGATGGAAATAATCCATGCATTTTGGTGTATTTCAAAGCAGTGCATGGGTACAAATTGAACCTTTTGTTGGAAATACCCAGGTGTGATTGGGGTATAGACAGCTCTGGGTGCCAGTTGGAAATAGTGATTTATATTTCAGCCATACCACATCTGCTGATCCTTGCAATTCCTGACTGTCCCAAGATGTTCACAGAGATACTTTGGCCAAGAAGAGATGTTTTCCCAGTGGCAAGACAGGAGGTCTGTCCCTTTGCAACTTGAGGAGCTGAGGAATTAATCCTTCGGTGGACATCCATCTGGCCTTAGCTCCCTCTCCTCACCTTCCCCACAGTGGTGATTATCTAATGCGGGAAGGAAATGGCCTCAGTTTGTGCCAGGGGAGTTTTAGACTGGATATTAGGAAACATCTCTTGGTTGTCAAGCACTGGAAGTGGCTGCGCAGGGCAGTGATGGAGTTACCATCCCTGGAAGCACTTCAAAGACGTGTAGAAGTGGCACTTAGGGACAAGGCTGCCTGGTGGACTTGGTAGTTCCAGGTTAACAGTTGGACTTGATGATTTTAAAGGTCTTTTCCAAGGTAAACTATTCTATGATTTGATTTTGGGGTTTCAATTTTGGGACGTCTGTCCTTCAGCAAGTTTCCAAGGCCTGCTGAGCAGGGAGATGTGCATGTTTTTGCATGGCATCACTCCCAACCACCTCAAATCCCCCACACCACTGCCCACCAGAGCCATGTAGGAGGACATCTTACCCCAAAGACACCCAGCTGCCAACTCAAGGTTTGACAGAGAATAATGAGATTTCGGCCAAATCTTCTTCGCAGAGAAAAGGTCTTGCACATAGCCTGATCAAGCTAAAGGTGTGACCTCTTGCGTGACAGGAGCATGACAAACCACCTTGTGTTCATGAATTGTTTACATCAAGTTGGAGAGTTCACACTGAACTCGGATCTGTGCTGAGGTTAAACTTGACACATAACTAAGAGGTTTGTTCTTGCAAATGCATGATGCCTGAGTTTATCATTTCTGCAGATAACATGTGCTTCAGTGTGCTGTAACACCAGAATTTGCTTCAATGTGAAAAAAACACATTCACCTCATCCTTCTTTACAGCCCAGCACCTCTACTAACCACCTGTGATCCTGCCATGGCCAGGACTTGAGAGCATGGGGCATCAGACCAGGTTTAGCTGCCCGCCTTTGGAGGAGAAGAGTCCTGGTCTCCCCTTATGAGATCTACATCAGCTGCAAAGGGAGACTGGGGAGACTTGCTCAGATGGGCAATTTAGGTGTCTGCTCTTGTCAGATGAGTCACACCCAAAATATTCAAAGTCATCCTACCTGCTGCGAACAAGCAGGCTTTCCCATGAAACCTTCTGTTTACTATTTGAATACTGACACCAAATCTGATTTTGCATGTTAGAAATCAAGTCTGTTAATACTGTGGTGTAATGAGTGTTGTTTATCAAATCAGTTTATTTCTTTCTGTAGATTTCAAGGGGTGAATTGCAACTGAAGTTTTACGCAGGAACACCTCAGAAGCCCCAGGAATAGCATCAAACTGGAATAAATTCATCTTCTGCTAAAACCCAAATCATGGTCAGGAAAATACACCAGGAGGAAATATGAATACCCAGGAGCTGGAGATAACTGCACGTAATCCCTCGGGTGGTATTCCAGCTCTAGAAATTTAAGAAAGAATTTGGTTTCTTATGCAGAAAAAAATCATAGATTCTTTGCTTGATTTCTTGGCAGCTTTTCCAGCTCAATCACTTTGCAATAGACCTTTACATGTGCTGGTGAAGGGGAAAGTAATCCTATTGAAAGGGCAGACAAGCATAGACAAAAAAAATAAAAGGCAACAGTCAGAAATCTTAACTTTGTAGCAGAAGGGCAGAATAAACATGACAAGAGGAGAGGACTGCATCCTTCCCACCTTAGACTGTCATCACTGTCGGGGTGGTGAGGCAAAGGAGCTAAGGCCAGATAGATCTCTATCCTGAAGCATCCTGAAGGATGCTACTGACCATTGCAATCCCTTTCCGGTCTCTCCCTGTCTTTTTGGCCCTATTAGGAGCTGAACTGGTTTTAATGATGTGCAGCAAACCAACAATACTGTTCAGGGTCCTACAAGAGCCAGCTGTGAAGCCGGAGTACTCCTGTTGTGATATCGCTGCATGGTATAACCACAACATTTAGTTTAGCTGATGGGACATGGCAGTGTGATGTACTGTGCTGAACATCTGAAATCTGATTAGCAAAGCCTGACACTAGAGCTCGGCAACATTTATTGAATCAAGCAATTTTGGACAGCTAAAAATGGCCTTTTGCCTAAATTAAAGACTAACAGCAACATCTTATTTTGACCTTTTCTTTTTCACCAAAACACAACCCAAACAACAACAATAAAATTGCATCCAGTTTTCATTCATCCTCCCCCTCTCTTTTGGAAACAGCAAGAAAGAAGTTTTCTGTGTATGAAAAACTAAATGGATGGATGTTTGCACTGATACAGCTGAAAAAATGCCATATTAACAAATAGCTCTTGTCTAAAAATTGTTGAATGAAAAGATTTACTATTCTGTTCATGAAAAGATCTCTATGTGGATAAATAATTCTATGTAACTTCTAAATGCTGACTGCTCTTACAATATAACTGGCTCCCATAGGGCACAACCTATGAATGGATCTTGTCCTGCCTGGGGCAACTTTGATGAAGGATAGCTTAGGATGTAAGAGTTTTGCTCATGGGGCTCTCCAGGCATGTTTTCTCTGGGTGGTCTCCTTTGAGTGTTTTGAACCAGGCTTCACATGCAGGATGGCTGCCACCGTGTTCTTAGACTCGAAATGTCACTGCCACACTCTTCTGCAGGAGAGGGCTGGCGTGCCATGTTCTGGGACTGTGGCTACCATACTCTGGGGCTGCACAGACCTGGCCTCACCCTGACCTCCTCCTCTCTGCTCCCATTACATTTAGTGTTGTTTTTTATTTGTTTCCCAAAAGATGAAACCCAAAACAAGCCAGGGAAGGAGCAAATACTGAGATGTTTTTTTACCTCCTTTAAGACTGGATGCTTTGAGCAGGTTACAAAGGGAAGCTTGAGAACATCTGTGGAAGTTGTGGGATGTGCTTCGGAAATGCCAGAGGGGTTGTGCAGTGGGGTGGCCTGCATTTGACCTGTGCCCACCCCTAAGTGTAGTCTGTGCACCACAGAGGGAATTGCCTCCTGTCCCACACCTGGGCTCTGCTCTCTTGGTGCTAGCTTAGTACTTGCAGTTATGTGGGGTGAGTAGGTTGCGGTCTGGAGCTACCCCGGCCCAAAGCATAGATGTATCTTTCCCAGTTGCCAGAAGCATGAACAGCTCTTGTCATAACCCCAACTCCTTCAGCATTTGGATCCAAGGTCTGAATAGGGGTTGGATCTGGTGGTTGGACACAAAGTCTGCCTTCCTCAAGGAGCAGAGGTGTTACTAACAAACCAAGGCACCGGAATCACAGCCCCCCTACTGCTGTATGATTTACCCAGTCCCAAGCAGGGGGCTGGAGTCACCTGTGCCCAGTTTAGAATCATACAACCACAGAATGGTTTGGGTTTGAAGGGACCTTTAAAGTCATCTAGTTCCAACCCCACTGCAATAAGCAAGCACACCTTCTATTAGACCAGGTTGCTCAGATCTCCATTCAACTGAATGAACACTGCCAGGCATGGGGCATCTACAACCCCTCTGGGCAACCTATTTCACTGTTTCACAAACCTCATCATAAAAAAAGATCTTCCTTATATCCAGTCTGAATCTACCTTATTTTAGTTTAAAACCATTACCCATTGCCCTATCGCTACAGGTTCTGCTAAGAAGTCTGATTCCATCTTTCTTATAAGCCTCCTTTAATGATTGAAAGGCCACAATAATGCCGGCAGGGGACATGGGGCGCATACTGGTTTTGCTGATGCCTTGTGCCCTGATGCTCTTCCCCCTGAGCACCAAAAGCCCCCTCCATGTGGAGTAAAGGGGTTGCATCCAGCAGACCAAAGTGGAAGCAGAAACATTCCCTTTTCCCAGTTCTCTTTCTCTCCCAGCCTGCAGGAAATTTCTTGGTTTGTAGGTTCAAGGGGAGATTGGAGAAGTTGATGGAAAAGGGTTATTAAACAGCGAAAACCCACATCCAGCTCAGGAAGTCCCTGAGCTGTGAAAGGCTGAGGCTAGGGGAGATCTGGAGGAAGTATCAAATCCTGTCCCAATTCTTATATCCCCCCCATGGCATCAGTGTTTGGTTGCTGCAGGGTTCTAGGCTAGTTGGCCCTTTTTAATGTCCCGTTTCAGCCACTCTCATGCTCACTGCAGCTGCTGCTTGTGGTATCTCCAGCAGCAGAGCTCAGAGCTCAGCTCTGAGCAGGGTGGGTGGCAGGGATGAGGCTAGATGGTGCTCGCTACCAGATCCAGAACGTTGGTTACTCACCTTCATTTACACCAAGTACTTGAGACAAAGACTGACCCTTGTGCAGAGCACTTTATACAGGAGATCATAATCTTTGTATTGGAGCAGGGATTGGAACTTTTATACATTAACCCACGTTGCTCCAGGGTCAAGCCCTTATTTGTGTATCTATGAATATGCATGTATGAGTATGCATGTGCTTGTGTGTTTATGTGTGTTGCATATAGTAGCTCAAAACTGATTTCTCCCAAGGTCATTTACTGGACATTTTTAAGCAGTGAATGAATTAGGGAAAAGCTGGGACAATGGGTGAATAGGTTAAAAGAAAAAGAACTTATATTTTTGTGCAGCTCCAGAAGTGAAGCGTGTTAAAAGCACAGAACAAAAAACACCAAAAGACAAAGAGCAGCAATAGATTGTTTTCCTTCCTGTATGTTTGTTACAGTTCTTGCTGGCCATGCAAGAAAAAAAAGACAAAATAAAATCTGGCACACAGGTCAATATGTTCTTCGGGAATCAGAAATAGGCTGAGTGGGTTTGGTAGGCAAACACATTTCACAAGCTCCTTCTCGTCACAAAGCCAATATTTGTTCAGGAGAGAATTCTTCCTTCGGGTAATTAATATTTTTTTGCTATTTATTGCTCACTGGATGGAAGTTTTGGAATGCGTAAGGAAGGGGGGAAACCTGGCAGTGTTCCTTGCAGTTATTACATTGCTGCTGAGGCCTCCAACAAAAATCACAGCACTCAGCGTACATTCCTTTCATAAGCAAAATGGATCATCAGGCCATGGAATGGCTTCAAAGGAATGCATGCATCATGCCTTCGATATTTTGCACAGCTTGAGCAGGAGGGGATTAAAAAAATCAGAGCTATGGATAAGCACTTTCCTTAGGTTGTACATTTGTTCTTGCCTGTCCGCTGTGGAGGAAGATTTCCACTTGGCATCTAGAAGGCTGGAGCCTCAGCTATTCCTCATCCAAGCCACACGTTCGAGAAAAGCCAGGGTTTACATTAGAGAAGAACAGGAGGTGAAGGAAATTGTAAACTCTAGTGAGATGTTGTAGGGCAGGTTAGATGCTGGTGGGTAGAGTAACGAAAGTGGAATGTTATTGCTAAAATCTGGCTCCTTCCAAAAACCCGTAAGGTTGTCAAAGCCTTGAGTTTCGTCTGCTAGTTTCAGACATTCCAACATATGCTTCTTATTTTGTTTTTAATACTTACAGTCCATCCAGAGACAATTCATGGCAACTGTGGCTATTGTAACACTATATAAAACACAGGGTCTGATGACAACTGATATGAAGTGTGATTGGAAAAAATAATGCCCCCTGGTAATGATAATATTTCCTGCTCAGATTGGTCTCACGATAATAGGCCTGCTCCAGTGGTGTTTTCAGAGTTATATACAGGACTCTGGTATTACATTACAACTGCTGCCTAGTTATACATCCGTGTGAATAGGAGGGAACAAATGCACATGCAGAAATACCAGAAAGTCTGAAAATAGGGGCCAAAGAGCAACAATTTCTTGCTTGACTCTTGGGGGGTGGGTGAAGCATCATCCACCTGGACCCGTCTGATCAGGGAAGCATCTTGCCTGGTTTCAAGGAGAAAAAGAGATGCAGCCTCTGGACTGTGCCTATAGCCATTCTGGGCTCTGCAGCTCCCTGCCCCTGCAGCCAGTCTTGGTGAGCTCGTCCTTGGGAGCTTGGCAGCCTGGCTCCAGAGGTCAGAAATAGCCTGGAGCAGGAAGCTTTGCTTTCAAACGGGAGGGTGGATGTGGATGAGAAGCAGAGCTGCTCTGAATGGAGGCAGGGAGAGGGGGGCAGAAAACCTGCCCAATGGATGGGGTTGCGGATGGTTCACTTCATCCTGTTCCAAGAGGAAACACGCTTGAATCCTTTGTTGTAGCTCTGCAAGCGGTCCGGCTCGTTGGCTCGGGGTGGGGGGTTTATTCTCACAGAGGAGTAGAGTCATTGCTGGCTCAAGATACCAGAGCTAATATGAGTCTGTTTATCTTGGGTTTCCCTGTCTCATCCTTCTCACTCCACAGCACTCAGTTACGGCAGTGCCAGTGGAGCTAGGGACAGGCTCTGCTTTCTGCCATATAGATTTTAGCATTCAAATCTTTGTCTTTCAAAAAGGTCCTGGGTTTCAGAGGTCAGTGGGTGTAAGGAGAGGAAGGTGAGGGACTAGTTTTGCTTGTCAGAAGTGCGCAAATACCTACACTGGTGAACAACATGCCCAAAAGGTCAGTGCTGCAGCGCTGGGACAGGGCAAGGATCCTGGTTTTATCCACTGGCTTTCTGTGACCTGCAGCAAATTCCTTCCCAGTTTAAAGGCCTAAATCAGTGGATGTCAGATAAGGTCACCTCCCTGTTATTTCTGTGTCTGAATCCAGCCCTGCATGGCAGTGAGGTCTGCTGGAACGTTGCACACTTGCTGCAGCTGCAGGTTGGACATTGAAGCCCAGTTGCGTGTCTTATGCAACTGGGCAGCCTGAAGTGTTCAAAGCTGATTCCTGCAGCTGGACGTGACTGCAACAGCCCTCAGGAGACAACTGCAGCTGGAAAAGTTCTCCAGAAAAGATGTGAGCAAAAAGTAATACCTGAAGGAGGAAGAAAGAAAAGGTCAAAGGGACTTTCCTTAAAAGAACCTGGGGGAGGTGTTTTGGCTCTTTCAACCTCATTTCTGCCCAAAACTGGGAGCAAATGAGGGTAAAAAGCCCTGTTTTTGAGGCTGATGGGAATCCTGAGACTTATGAAGCTGGGCTGTAGGATTTCATATCCAGAAAGCAAGGATGCCTCAAAGACCCTGGTGCCAGAGAAATGTGCTACCAACAAAAAGGAACAAGATGATGCTGGTACACGCTCAGTCCCCCAGAAATTCAGAGCCCTCGGACTGGGTGTCATGAAACCACATATCTGGCAGTTATCTAAGCAGAGGGATGTAAGACAAAGTCGACAAACAAGATCTGATCTCACTCAGAGAGGGAGGGAACTGAGTCACTCAGATACGCACTAACATCAAGGGGAAACTTCAAAGAAGCCAAGAAATTCAGGATCAAGGACTCCGAGGAAGTATCTTCAAAGGCTGAGCAATCTGACCTTGGAGCTGGGAAGAGTGCTAGTGTCCACCCTCTCAGTTGACAGCAGAAGGGGAAATTATGCAACTCATGAAAGTCCGCAAACATGAGTAAAGGCACGTGGAAACTGGGTATCATTCAAGACAACTGGTGTCATGCCTTGGGAGCGAAAACAGCTGAGGCTCCCACTGCTTTCATGAGGCAGCGGACAGGACTTTTTCTTGCCAAATCACCATGGCCTGGTGTGAGGCTTTGGCTCTGCGTCACAGATATTGGGAGTGAGACTTCCAACAGGGTCTTTGTTCTTCCCAAACTGTCTGTCGCAACCTCTCCCCTGCTCTGCAAATTGTGTTGAGCTGCTGCTGCTACGGAAGGAGCCTTGGTTCCCATCTCTGTGATGCCATGCAGGGACAGTGAGTGTGGGAGGCATTGAGAGGTATGACTTACACGTGGGGTCTTCCTAGGTTATTTCACATCCCTATCTAGTGCATCATG
Organism: Psilopsiagon aurifrons; assembly: GCA_025447955.1. Taxonomy (NCBI): domain Eukaryota; kingdom Metazoa; phylum Chordata; class Aves; order Psittaciformes; family Psittacidae; genus Psilopsiagon; species Psilopsiagon aurifrons. Next base: position 13,328 of record JAOEHY010037787.1, read on the forward strand.
TTACAGAGTTGATTACCACACTGTGTCTGCCTTTGGTTTTGTCGTCAGGGGCTTCCTTCAGTCTGAGGTGGAAGATGTCTAGCATGAAGGGATGAGGTTTGCTCTAGGTTTGTTGGCCAGTGTCATGGAAGCTCATTTCCCTGTTGGGATCCCAATCCCTTTGCAAGCCATGGCATTTTGACAGGCTCTGGGGACAGCCTTACAGCTACTCAACCTGCCCAAGTGCATGCATGCACTGACCTAGCAAAATAACCAGGAGGAAGTCTCTGGAGGAGATAGCTCTGGAGCCACTTGCCCGAGGGCAGATTTGGAAATAAAAGGCAAAGAGGAGATTTGCCACTAGCAGGGATGCCAAGTACCAGGAGGAGAAGGTGTAGCCTGCAGAAAGACAAAGCACAACCAGCTGCAATCCTGGAGTCAGCACATGGGTATGAGCCTGATCCCTCCAGCTCAGAGAGAGCAGGAAGAGGGGCTCAGATACCCAAGCATCAGTGACAGCCAGCTGTGGTGTGATTTGAGTGTGTCCAGGGCTAATTGCTGATGTAAACTCCCAGGGCAACTCTCTCAGCCTGCCTCCTTAGCAGAGGTGCTCCAGCTCTCTGATCATCTTTCTGGCCTCCTCTGGACTCACTCCGACAGCTCCACGTCCTTCTTGTGTTGGGGGCCCCAGAGGTGGATGAAGGACTGCAGGGGAGATCTCAGCAGAGTGGAGTAGAGGAGGACAATCCCCACCCTCAAGCTGCTGGTCATGCTGCTGGTGATGCAGCCCAACACATGGTTAGTTTCTGGGCTGCAAGTGCACATTGCTGGGTCATGGTGAGCTTCTCCTCAACCAACACCCCCAAGTCCTTCTCCTCAAGGTTGCTCTCAGTCCATTCTCCACCCAGCCTGTATTTGTGCTTGTGATTGTCCCAGTCCAGGCAGGGGACCTTGCACTTGGCCTTGTTGATTTTCACGAGGTTTGCACAAGGCCCAGTCTCCAACCTTTGCACTGTGAAGGCACAGCACTGAATGATGGGTGATAGGAAGATGGCTCAGGAGATGGGGCCAGGCACCCCGTGCACCCAAACAGCAGAAGAGGAGTGTTGACAGCATTAGCAGAGTTCTGCACCCTGAACAAGGAGCAAACACCTCTCACTAAGGCTGCCCTCTCCACCATGCAGCACATCCCCCTGTGCAGCTTCACCGTGCAGCTCCATCCCCTGGGTACCAAAGCTGGCTTCCTCCAGCTGGCACAGGGAGCTGCCGAATGGGCTGGGAAATGTTCTAGCAACCCCTGCACAAGCTATCTGGGGGCTGCCGCTTGCCAGGCCCTGCTGTAGCCTGAGCTATCTTGCCCTGTGCTCCCGTAGATGGCTAGCACAGGTAGGCAGCTTGCCCAGAGCAGCCCTTCCCTGGGCTGGGCAAACAGCAGCACCCAGCTGTGTGGGTTAGCTGTCTGCCTGCGATAAAAATCGCAGGAAAGAGTTGGCTTTTTGGTAATGGCTCTGATTTTTTCCTTGTCTTTTATGTCTACCAACCTTTCCTGAGCACTGCTGTGAGGGAAAAAACAAACATTCCCAATTTGAAGAACAGCAAGGATGGCTCGCTAAGCACCAAACAGAAAGTACTCTCATTGCCCTGGAACCAAGCAACAGCTAGAGGCCAGATTATGAATTTAGTTATATCAGCAGAAACTTGGAAGAAATCCACTTAAATAACTTGGGTTTGACGTGGTGTAAGTGAGATCACAGTCCCCTGCCTTGCTGCTCTCAGCCTGCCAGGCTTTGCCTGTACCCTTGCTCTGATTCATGCATGCAAGTTTTGCTTTCTGAATGTGAATGCAGCCAGTTATTGCCAGCCAGAAAACTGGCTCATTTGCCATCAGTAGCACCAGGCTGCCAGTGCCATGACTCGTCTTTTAGCCAATATGGGTTTTTTTCCTTTTTTTTTGCTCAGTGGTAAAGAGAGCTCTGATTATTCAGAGTGTGATTTCTGGGGGGTTCCAGGCAGAGATCTCACTTTGTGTCCATTTCTGAGTCTGATTTCTATTTTGGACCAAGAAGCACATGTGAGCTTGGTCTCCTGAAGCTCCAGGCAGCAGACATGTATGCAAGACGGCTCTGAAACAAACTCCTTGCCAGCAAGCACTGGCAGGCTTCTCCAACTGTGCATTGGGCAGATTACAAAAGTTCAAAGGAGACTCATCCCCAGGTGCTAGAGAGATACGGGCACCCTGAAGTCCATCTTGAGCTAAGCTCATGGCTCTGCCCCAGGACAATGTGGAAAGAGAACGTCCTAAAATTGATTGACCAGGACTGAAGCTGGCGGTGCAGCCATGCGGGCCATGGATCCTGCCAGCAGCATGATGTGAAGGTAGAAAGGCTAGCCTGGCAGAAGAAGGAGGAGCAGTCCCAGTAGTCAGTTGGGTGTGAAGACTGAGAGGACCAGTTCTCAGCTATCTGCTCCTCAGGTAGCTCCTAAGTAGATCACTTCAGCTCCCAGCATCTCAACCAGGTCACCTGCAGGCAGAAGGATGCCAGATGCACACAGGAAAACTGCACAGTGTAAGGCCCTGGGAACATGGGGGTTTTCTACTGGGAATACCTAAAAACCTCTGTAGAAAAATCCTCACTGACTCTAAAGCCGTTGGCTAAAGCCTTGTGTCTATCCAGGCCTCCTTTCTTGCCCTGGCAGAGGAGACTGAAGCTGCTTTTGGCTGTTGCTACCTTTCTACCTCTAGGGCTTTGCATCTGGGCAAGTGCCAAGCAGAAGCCATCATCAGCCCTGGCTGACTGGAGCCTCCAGTTTGTGGGAAATTTGGAGCCGGTGCAACTGTCTCCATGTTAATCTCTTTCCCTTCAGGTGGGTTGAGAGAAGAAAGGAGGAAAAAGGGCTTTGCCAAAAGGAGAGCCCCTAGTGTCAATAGGCTACAGAGGAAAAAAGAGAAGAAGCTAATGATATTGTTTAGATGTGGTGATCATTGACTGGAGAAACTATGGCACAACCATGAAAAGAATTATGCTCGTGCCATGAAGATAAAGAAATGAGATGTCTGAGACAGGGAATATGCTTGGCACCCTGAAGCATGTTTCATGCAAAAATATTGCTCAAATATCTCTCAGAAAATAGCTAATTTGGTGCCTTTTCAACACTCTGAATGGGATTCTTTTAGGTTGGGCAGCGTTTGCTTATTTTACAGTGAGTCACGTCCCATCCATGCAGCGCTAAATCCAGAAAACATTAGAAGCACAAAATGGGAATGTGCCCATTGATGGAGGACCAGAAAATAGTTTTGCCCAACTTTACATGTCATGCTCACCTCTGAAACTCTGATGCAATTCTGACTATTGTGTGCATATGTATGTAGCATATTATTAATTTATCCTTTGGGATTGCATCCTGCCAGGACAGAGTGTATTTATAAGACAGTTATGTAGGTGTACAGAGACACTGTGTGTGCCAACATCAAGTGAAAGTGTGTTGCAGCAATGATTTAAATGACAAGGCTCTGTGCTGATGATTTGGCCCAATGTCTTCATAGCAGAGGCTGTAGGACTCTCATCCACAGATTTTCAAATGAAACCTATAACTTCTGTTGGAGGATTTCATTCCTTCTCAGGAGCTCCCCTGGGCCAAGCACACTGTAAATTAGATTGCTTTATTTAAAGACTTGAACCAAAACCCTGGAGCCAAACACCTTCTGTCTTCATTCATATTTGAATTTGTGGCTTGGGCCCATCTCCAACTGTAAGGTAAAGTGTCTTTTATTTTTCTCTGTTAAGGTGTAGACAGAGCCAGCAGTCAGGAGACAATGTCCAATGCATCGTGTCTCATGTTCGCATTCAACTGGTCCTTTGAGGTCCACGTATCCATATGCAGAAATGGGTTATTTAGAGGAATGACTGGGATATAGCACTGATGCCCTGTGTTTTGTAAAGGAATATTGTACAAGATTTGTTGTGTGAGGGGGCAGCCTGGCTCACAGGGTAAGAGATGGAAACCAGATCCCTGAGGTCCGAAGGAGACCCTGGGAAGACCTGCCCTAAGCCTCATCAGGTTGTGGGGGCTCTGGAGCAAGGAGCCACTGCCACTTCTACATCTGCCTATGGTGTTAGTGAGCAGCAGCACAGCACTAAACAGAATAAAGAAGAGATCTGCCCAAAGATACCAAAACCACTCTTCACTGCAGCTTTGCAAACTGAAGTGCAGCAGGCATGTAGGTGTGAGGAGAGGGCATGGGTCCTCCCATACTTCAGATTCAACAGAAAACACACACCACCACTGATGATCTGGATAGAGGCGATCACATGCATCTCAGTGCAGGGCCTTGAGTATTTTAATGCCATTTCCACCATTTCCATGGTGTTTTCTTATGCAGCTGCTGAGAGTAGCCAAGTTATCCTGTTCACACATGGAAATGACCCCTGGTCAGCAGAAAGATGAGCAAACAGGGTGAGATGTGACTTAAACCCACTGTCAGGTCAAGTGTGGCATGGCTTGGCTTCCCCTGAATCTGATTTGGGCTGCAAGGCAGGAACCAGATAACGGGGGATTTTTTCAGTGAAGGTGCCTGGACAACAAAGGGCTGAGAGTGACATGCGATTGGTGGCTGCAAGAAGTAAAATGCATAAATCCTTACCTGTCAGGACAAACCTTAGCTTAGGGGTGGGCACTGATGCTCTCACAAATAATAAATCTTTCCTCCTTAGTCTGTAGTATTTGTGAGGAAATTTGGGTGCAGGGTGGATAGAGGCATGGCTCATGTTCTCCCAGAAAAGCCAGTACCAGAACTAGGAGCTCTAACCCTGAAGAGTATTCTCTGTGCTTAAGTGCAGAAAATGTGGAGGACACCACTGATACACCAATCTGGTTGCAACCTTATGAATGCTTCTGCCCCACGGACGAGCTTTCCCTCAGGTCCACATGTGCCTCTGGGGAAAAAAATCAACTTTGGACATAGGATTGTTATTGCCTTGTCTAGGTGCAGGAATGAAGCTGAGCAGCTCGACTGGTGGCTGATCTTTGAAAAATAACAACCTTTTGCCCCTTTGTCTCGTCCTTCTTGAAGATTTCTGCATAAGCTTCTCCAAGCAAAGAGGAAGAAAGGAAAGAGAAAGAAATAATCTGTGCTCTTATATCTGTGTCCCTCCAGTAAGAAGCTGGAGCTGTCTGAAATGTGCTGGGATGCAGGAGCATGGATGCTTGGAGTATCACACACCAGCAATGTAGGAACATTTCCTTATTTCAATTGCTCTAGCTTTTGAGGACACCAAACACATTTGGTTTTAGAGCACAGAGGGGTTTAGATCAAGCAGGAAGATTTAAGCTGGAGCAGGAATAAATCTGACTGTGTTGAATTGGTTTGTGAAGGGCACACCACCCTGTGCCTCTGTATCCCCCCATTACACAGAAAATGTAAGAGGTGTGAAGAAAGAGGCTGAGGCATTGAGGAAGAAAAGGGAGGCCAAACCAGCATTAGATGGAATATTACCCACTGGCTGCTATTTCATTTCTTGTGAGAAATTTATACTGTGATCATTAAATCCTCAAGAGACAAACCTGAACAGTGTTTTCTTCCTTGTGGGCAAAAACCTTGGAACTCTTAAAAAGACATTGTATTTCACAGCTCAGCAACCCAGCAGCATTTAAAGAAGGAGAGAGAAGAGGAAATTCTAAATGAGCAATCTTTTTGGTGTTGGGTTTTTGGGGTTTTTTTTTAAGACTTTATGGAGTCAGAATTCTTTTCAGGAAAAATAAACAGATTCTAACATCTGGTAACTTATAGCTTATGAGCTGAAGAATAGCTGAGGCACTTCACAGGAGTGCAGTGTGTTGCCTTGCCCCTTCTCTCTGAAGATCACAGCTTTCTCACTAAAACAAAAGCTCTCTGGATATGTCATTTCACTACATTTCTGCTATTGTGCTTTGGGAACACAAACAGTAGGATAATACAGGAATTATCACTGTACTCAGGTTTTCTGTCTCAGTTTTCTCTACAGTCAGGACTGGTACAGCTTCATGGCTGCATCAAGTTCTTCTGCTCTGTCTTGGTGTAGCCAAGAGGTCACAGCAAATTATCACTTGGACGGTTCCCCATCTTGGTGGCATATGAGCCTCACAGATAATCAGCAGATTACCATTTGTCCTCAGATGTTCCTGGGGCAGCCAATGGAGGTTTGCCCTTGTTTTTTAGGGCATGACTGCAGCAGAGGGATGAAGTGACCTGCAGAAGTTACAAAGTGGGTGTCTACCAATATACTTGAAACTATAGCCACAAAACTTTCCACTTTACCCTGATAATGCTGCTGAGGAAGAGAATTAAAACACAAAAGCCTGGTGTAATGCTTCACTACAGATGTCACGTACACCATTACCGTTCTGAGGATGGAATAAAAATGTCCAGCTCAAATTAAGTGTGTGGGCTTCAAGAGTTGCAAAGCAGAACCTTTGAATTTCTCAAATGTTTAAATCTGGTTTTACTTCCATTTCTGGCAGGTAACAATCACAGCTCCTTAATACAAGAAGGACCTTTCCCTTGCTGTTCTCAAAGCAATCCCATGCTACTCCTCAGAAGGCTGGGCCTTTTCAAAGAAGATGTTATGAGAGGAGGACACAGGGTGTCTGGGACATCCAAAATCAATGCCTGCACCACTCAGCTCTGCAAAATTTGGCAATCTTGCCGTTTGTGAGGGAAAGCTAGCCTGGTAGCTGTCGCACATTTCTTGATAGCTGGGCTCCCTTCCTTGCATTTCTGTGGACTTCCTGTGTGACAGCCCACATCTCTGTTGCTTTAGGATATTTAAGTGCTTAAACCCACTTGAAATCCACACTGTATCTCCACATTGCTAACTGACAGTGCTAGCCCCTAGATGCAGTGAGGATCCAGACACATGAGGGTGGTTAGGGGCATTAAGTACTATGCAAAGTAAGGTAATGGGTTTCATTCTTTGGCCTCTCATGATTTTGGGGTAGAAAAAGAGAGAAGAGATTCCCATTGAGGTTAAAGCTTGCTTTGAATTGCAAAAAAACACAGGGTTTTGTGGAAGTATTTGTGTCACCAGTACAGCCAAAAAGGTACTTTTCATCTGGCATGGGTGAAGTTTATACAAAAAGTGAACACCCTTCTCACACAGGAAAGATGCCACACATATGTGCCTGAACAAGATGTGGCTGGATATAACTATTTAAATCTGACTTGCTCCCTGCGCAAATGCTCTCCCAGTCTACCTCTGAGCTGCCCTGTGACGGACCTACTGCACGCAGAGGGATGGGACAACATAGGGCTCACGCACTCACTGCTGGCTTGCTCACCCTTGCAGCGTGGGCTTCTGGCCGTTTCTGCAAGGGAATTTCCTCTTGGTGACACTCAACACACTTACTTAGACTTCTTCCTGCTGTGTGAAAAGTGGGCTGACATCTCATGCCATAGAAACAAAGTCAAATGGTTGTGGTCTTCCAGAGTAAAGCAAAGGATGGAGTTATATCTGCTCAGCTGGGACCTAGCCTGCTCAGGCTGTCTTCTCCCTTCTGTCAGAGCTGCTGGCTGCAGTGCAGCTCTGCTGGGAAGAAATTTATTCCAAGGAGTTGGGAGAGGCAAAGTGGAATTAATATTAAATCCACCCAGGGACTGAGTGGCATGCAGACAGCTTGCATTCCTCCCAACCCAATCCTCTACAGTAGGGCTAGCCCATTGGAGCATCCAGCATGCCCTATATTGTCCTATTTAACCTCAAGACAGAGGATCAAAGTGCAACCCTAACACCTTGTATAGAAAATTAAAGACAATTTGAAGGTAAGGAGTAGATGTATTCTCTCAGCATGCACTGTTCCAGCGGCACAAGCCATGCCCAGGTGACATCCCATAATTTGCAAGAAATGATTGTCTCAGTCCTCAAAAATGCAGCAGGAAACTGAATTTTTCTGTGATCCTTCATGCCTTGAAGGGCAGCTAACATCAGGTCAACCTCCTGGTTAACACAGGAGCAGAAAAGTGTTCTTCACCTGGACCTTGGCACTGTTGAGTATTTTGAGTGCCTTGTGTTGTTCAGGGAGGAAAACATTATTATGTCTCTCTCCATGTCGAGCACCAGTGACAGAACACTAAATTTTGAGTGTCTGGAGTTCAGAAGAAAGAGATTTAGGTGGCAGAGAGATCTGGACTCTCTGATTAGCTGAAATAACTGGTCAAACTCCCACGGACTTAACACTGGAGTCCTCAGGGAAATCAGTGGGAGTTTTCTCGGAGGCTTGCACTGCGGTGGCTTACCCAAAACAAGGGAAGGATTTCTTACTCAGACACTGAAATTAAAATATAGGATTCTACTTGAAAGTGATTAATATTTCTAGTGTCTGCTTATGGCCAAGCCACATATCCCCAGCCCTACCAAATATGAACTTAAATACACAACACTCTCCAGAGTTACTTCTCAGTTAATAATTTATGTATTCTGGCAACAGATCAGTGCAACTAGAAACTAGTTTAGTAACTTACCTTCGGGGTTGTCTATCTATAAACACTGCAGATTCCTAAGTTAAACAGAACCCAATTGTTTTCCCGTGTAATAGAGGCCGGGGCCTGATTTATATAGTTAATTTAAATGGTAATCTTGAAGAGTTGTGAAAAAACAACCTGTATCATTAAGGGTTATGAAAGAGGGAGCAACTGTTTACTACTGGGTTCAGAAATATGTGATATCAATGAAGATAAAATGCAAGTATCAAGACAAAAGTAATAAAATGATACCAGTATGTGTGCTCTGTGCTTATATAAGAATGCATTAGGCCTGACTGATTTTTCCTGAGGTTACCCTGCTCCAGGAGAAATGTTTGATGCTGGGATTTGTGTGCATGTGTGTAACCCGAATTCTTGCCTTTTTAACACTGGGTTAAGGCCAGCAGCAGAAAGCAAGCTGGGCTCATCTTGCTGCACCTAGGCTGGCAATTTAAGTGAAATAAGGGTGTCCAGGCTTGACCCTTCTCCTTAATCATGTCCAGAGAAGAGAGGGGACAGCAGCCTTGGAGAATGGCTCACACATGGAAACACAGCTCGCATTTGAAAGCGCCTTGCAGTGACTAATTAACAGACATCTGTTACAACTTGTTGAGCTTTATCTTCATTTTCATACGTGCTATTTTGGAATGAAGTTTTATTTAGGCTCCGGCTCTTTAAACGTTGCTCAAGAGTCACATTACAGGATTAGCCTTCCTGACAAAGGGGAGGGGATGCTTTGTGGCTAGCAGCACAGGGTAGGAGTCAGGAGGCATGTCCGTGTCATGTCACCTGCTCTGAAGCTGCTCATTTGACTCAAGCAGCTAAGCCTGCACAGATAGGAAGGGTTAGTTAATGTCTGTGGAGCACTCAGAAATCCACTTGTAAAAGCTGTCATGTAAATAAGGATTTAATAGTTCTTAGATGCCACTGAATTTCCTTTCTGCAAATACTTGCTCCTGCAAACTGAGCTGCATGATGTTCCCCTTAGATTCAGATGCCGACAAAGCCTTAAAAGACTTTAAAAAGACCTTTAAAAGACTTAAAAGACCTCTGCCCCACCAGGGCTTCACCTTGGCGATAGTCAAGGCAACCAGGGCAGAGACCTATGTGTAAAAGCCACAGCCCATTGAAATTAAAAGCCTCTAGATGGGGATAATAAAAGATACTCTCTTTGTGGCTCAGCACAGAGGATTACAGATGCTCACCCACATCATGTAATCTTATCTCTGGGTGTTGCTCGTGTGAATTGTGAATTCCTCAGCAGCATGTGCACATGTAGTAAGGGGAACTTCCCGATCCCTTGAACCAGCTCATCTGAACCCTTGCTTTTTTGTCTTTATCAAAGGAAAACAAGTGAAGGCTCTTCAGAGGCAGATGTGTGAAAGTTACACATGCAAAGCTTGTCTGCATGGGAAGTTACATGGCAGCAATGCAAGGTGTGAACACAAAGCCCCTGCATAGGACTGGTAAGGTTTCCTTATATTTTGGGACCAAGTAATGGAAGTGATTGATTGTTCCTATAGGGCATGGGGTGGGAAGAAACTCTATGCTAAGCTGTAGAGCAATACAAGCCATCTTGGCAGGGGGAAGGCAGAGCCCATACCTTAGCCTCCTGGTGAGTGACCCTATAGATCTCCATGTTATCTCTGCTTGTGTGGGCACTTTAGTTATGAATCATCTGTACAAATGCATATATGGGCATCTGAGACACCCTTATGGTCAACAGAGAGGAACAGGCCCTTCAGAGTGCAGCTCCTCTGCTATATTTTAGTCAACTGCTGTAGGAAGAGATGAATTGCGCTCCAGACTTCGGTGGGCTGGTCTTTAATAACTAATTGAGTGGGGATGACTAGCTTGAATGATGCTGCCTGGATACAGCAATCTAAAGGAAGCATCAAGATACCAAGCCAGTTCTCTGTAACTGTAGGCACTTCCTCATGGTTCAATTTAAAATGCCTCCATAGAGAAATCAACTAAAAAGGAAAAAAGAAAAGAGACTCTCATTTCAGAGGCACTAAAATAAGTGGGAGTGTGAACATATGTGTGTATCCACATGGGGAACTACTCTGGAGTCTCTGCAGTTCTTTAAATACACAGTGAACACGATGCCAGGTTCACCTCCCCTCCTGCACACCCTCTTCCATAAGCGTAGGCTGCACACTTCTGGTTTACCAGTTCTAATGGAGGTGATTGGGACAGATAAAGCTGATGATGAGCTCTAGGCTCCTGTAATGGATAACAAAAGCAATCCCACTCATTTATACTCATTTATCATGTGGCAGTTGGCCCTACTGAGGAGTGAAGGCAAGCTGCTCTCAGCTGACACCCACTAAACTATACACTGTTTTAAAAAACATTAATTTCTTAAATCTTATTCTTCTATGGACAGGATTCCTTGGCCCCTGTATTGATGCAACAGTGCTGAATATGAAGATAGCCTCAAGCATCCAAACCCTCTGTTCTATTTCACTGGGAGAAACGAAGGATCAGGTCCTGCTCTTAGCTACACTGATGTCAGTCTTGAGCGACTGCAGGTTAGCTACCACGGATGAAAATTAGTCATGACTAGAGTACTGGGCCCTAGTGTTTCACAGTGCATCCTGCGAGCATGAGTTACATGCAGGCATGAAAAGAAACTTAAAGCCTTCAGATTTTGGGGTTGACAAAAATCCAGCTCCTCTGCTGGCTTTTCCTGAGCTGCTCTTCACAGAGGTGTAAAGTCACTTGCAGTGTTTCTCACCACCCCTGCTCATTCCCATTGGAGTTCAGTTTGTGTCACCACACTGTGTGGTTTTCGCCTTTCACATCGTGATCTGCAGTGTGACAGGCATTGCAGCAAATGGCTCAGATGTCTGCAGAAGCCAGCTTCTGCTTCTGGCCTGTTAGGGGAAATTCTTACTGCTTTTCCCTAAAAAGAAAAAAAACCCAAAACAGTAAACAAGTATTATCAAGAAAGTCCCAGGGAGAGAGAATGGCCCTGAAAAGCCCAATACTGTGATGCAGACACAGAAAAGTGATGTTAGCTGATGTAGGGTCAGTGAAGGAGGACAAGTTCGTGGTTCAAATTTGCAGAAATCCCCCACAATAGCTGTGAATTTAAGAGCTCACAGTTGTATCCCCCCATTTACCACTGTGTTGCAACAAGAGGAGCAGCTTTTTAGGACTCAGTCTGATAAAGGAAACCCCATATTTCAACGTAAGGCATTGTGGCACCTAATCTTTAGAGACTGGTACTATAGGAAAGATCCTGAAACCCATTTGTAGTGCAGGTAGCTCTGGTGGAAGTGCCAAAGAGCTGCCACATTTTTCTGCCTTGCACCTAATTGCACTTGACTCCTTTAATGTGCAACACCCGAGTTTCAAAAGGAGGGTGAGCAGTGGCTCCCCTGCCCCAACAACTTACTGACCTGCTGTTAAGGGGCATTTGTGAGATGGGAAGAACTGAGGTTGTGTTCAGGCTGTGGAGCACATCAAACACCAGCTTCTCACCCCCTGGGATTTCCAGCTTTCTGCCAGGAGAAGATTAAGGACAAAAGGAGTATTCAGTGCCCCCTTTTGCAGGCAGGCTGATCCCCCGGTGAGGTGCAGGAGCACTCAGTGGGTAGGATCTCTCTTGGGCATTAGTCAGAGGAATGGCTCATTTCTGGGTGCTAACTAGGTGTGACCTCGGCATGACCTAGGCACCATGCCACTTGCAACTCACTGCATCCAGCAGCAACTCTGGGCCCCCAAAAATGTTGAAAATCGAAAAGCGAGGTGCTCACAGCACCTTCAGGCTCGGGTTCCTGCTAAACAGGGTTTAGCTTTGGGGTTTCTATGTTGAACTTAAATAGATTTTTTTTACATGGTCTTTAGTCTCTTTGATGTTTAGCTCCCAGTAGTAAAATGGGGATGCTAATATTCAGCCCTTTGCCTTACTTCTTTTTTTCAGACAGGTTCCACCTCTGCTTTTTATTGGACCTGAAGTAATAAATGCAAAATACTTATACTCAAAATAGGCCTTCAAATTAATCTATCATGAGCAATGTAGACTGCAGGACTTTTAGCAAACTAATTAGTGTTTTATGCAGTAGATTTTATAAATAATATGATCTAATAAAACTTCAGAGAAACACCAGGACACAGCCCTTTCATGCCTTGCTGGTGATACTGGGAAGCAGCTTGTGTCATTCTACTCCAGAATTAAATCCCCTTGCAGCTGACAGGATGAGCCTGTGCATATCCTACCGGCACTAAGATAAGTCCAGTCAAATGACAATGTTTGGCAGACTCATAAAATTGAAGAAGCAAGACAGTGGTATTTGTGATTTTTGGGGGGAGAGTGGGAAAGAAAAAAAAACCCAACCCTATTCTAAAGATAATGAATTTTAGTTCTTTCCACTTGTCTTTTTTTTTTTTTTTCGTCCAGAAGATCTGAACAAGCAGCAAAGATTATAAGAAGTGGTTAATCAAATTGTGTGCCTGGACATTGATGTTGCTTTGACTGAGCAGTGTGTCTGCCCTAATTAAAGAAAACTTTTCCGGGGGGTAGAAATGCACTTGAGTCCTTGCATGTTTGTGTTGGTCACTTACCGTACATGGGAAGCTGCGTCTTCACTTTTTTGTTCAGTGAGGATAAAAATACATATATCTCACATTTGGCATTTCATTTCTCCGTCAGTGGGGAGGGTATTTTTTCGACAAGCAGAAGTCCTTCTTTTTCTTCTTTTTTTCCCCTTTTCTTTTTATTTGGAAGCAGCATTTGATACTGATTGAAGATGCCAGAATGATGCCTCTTTTTAGAGACCAAAGGATGAAAGGGTGCCTTGGGCTGCTGCAGGCTGAGTTTCTCCCCATGTGTGTAGCTCCAGCTTTGACATGACTCCCAGCAATTTAGCAGCCTCTGGAGCCAGAGTAAGCATCTTGGGTTCACGATCCACAAGGGTTTCTTCGAATTAGTAGTACTCGTAAAAGAGAGGCGCGCTGACTGCTGGGTCAGCTGCCGACTGTCTGAGCAAAGGGATGTCTGTTCATAAGGGCATTCCAATGGTGACAACAATGAGTGTTGGTCCAGACCGTGGAAACGGAGGAATCTGGCTCCATCCTCATCATTACAGAAACACCCTTGTCTGGCTCAATCCTCACCATCACAGAGAAACCCTTTTAGGAGGCCATGGTTTCCTGGTTTACCATGAGAATAAGTGGGAAGAAAGTCTTTTCCTTTAGAAGATGCTAAAAAAAACCAACCCCAAACTACCTGAATGTGGGAGTCTTTTCTTCTTTTTGACCTCTCCTAACTTTATTGCTCCTGGAGCTTTGGATGGCATTCTTGTCACAGTGGTCACACCAGATCTGACAGAGATGATGGCAAGGCCAGCCACTGTGCATTGCTGGGCCCTTTCTGTCAGAGGGGACATCTGCTAAAACCAGCTGTGGCAGTGGCTTGTGAGTGATGGAGAGCTGGACTCCACTGCGATTCAGCTCATTAAAAGCACCCCGTGGCTGCTACGGTTATTTGCCCCCTGTAGTGCTGGCATTTTTGAGGCCAGGTCAGAACTCATAGCTCCAGGCTCTGTGCTAAACAGGCCTCTATACCCTTTGTCAAAAGACACGTATTTAGCCTGTCCCTCATCTTTATCCACCATGTCGAAGGCAGAGACCTGTGTCTGAGCAGACTCCCATCCCTCGGCTTCTCTCCTCTGAACAAATGTGGTCAGCGTGAAACAAAGCCCAGAGCAGCAGCACGTTCCCCTGTGAGCAGACGGAAAGTTTCAAAGGCACAAAGGGTATTTAGGCACTGACTTCAAAGTCAATAAGTTGGATGCTGAAAAAAAATCTCCCCCGTAGCCTTTATGTCATACCACTTAATAAGTAATTAAAAGCTCAAAAATCATGAGTCTGCTGCTTTCATTACTTCCTAAAGCACACTCGATACATCATCGCTCTGTGAAATGCTTCACATGTACCGCATCCTACTTTCAATATGCCAAACAGTGAAGTGCTTAGCATTACAAAGGCAAAGACATCAAGGAAGCTTTGATAAAATCTGCTGAGCAGACAAACATCTCTTTAGTTGGCACTAGCCAGGCTAGGTTTTTATTCCACAATGATTAAAAACATTTCAAGTGAAGGCAGCTAGGCTTGTATTTTAGACACAAGACCATTAGGTGACAAAGAGTGAAACCTTTCATTACTAGGATGCTGGCTGAAGGGGATTAACCCGTTCAGTGTTAGCAGGATGTTGCCAGTGTAAGGCAAAGGTTTTTCAGAAATTACTCTTTTCTGGGTAATGGAACTAAAAAAGGGATGAATGCCTTTGCTGTGTTGGTGACGGAGAGGAGACTGGCAACGCAGTACTGTTTCTCTGTCCCAAAATGATGTGAAGTATCTGAGATAGATAGGTTTGTAGGGAAGGGCACAGTTCTTCTGAGACAGTGAGGCTGACATCTGTGCTGCTGCAAAAAGCTGCCTGTGAAATAGGCAGGGCTTTATTTTTTCCTTCTCAGGCTGTTTGTGGTAGAGCACGTCTGGCTGTAAGCTCTGGATAGTACTCAACATGGTGAAGCCCCAACAGTGACAGGGTGTGTTCCCGTGATATAAATAGACATTTAAGATGAGCTAAATTTACTCAGTGAATCATTTATTTGCTAAAAATGTGGTTTCAGGGTGGCCACAGTTATTTGCCAAATATGATGCATATTCTCAAAGGTTTTGGGATTAAATGAAATAATTGGGAAATGTTGGAGCGCTTCAATTCAGAAACACACACACACAGATATACACGTACCTCACACTCTGTTATCAGGAATCTGAAGGACCATTCACAAAATGGAGGAGAAGACAACAGCATTTCTCTTCCCAGCTACCCCCACAGCCCACTGTTTGATTGGGAAAACCCATGTCCCAGGAGAGTTCTCCCTACTGTGGTAGTTATAGGGTAGTCTGACCTGGGTGCCTCTTCTTTTCTCCAGATGAAATTACTTCACTTTGTAAGAATAATTAAATACCCACTGGATGAGAGCAAGGGTGACAATAATTCTGTGGTTAGAGCACTCCCCTGGGATGTGGGAATTCTCCCAGCAGCTGCATCAATGAGTACTGTTTATGCAGTGGAACAACTCCAGAAGAAAAGGATGAGAGAGGCTGCAGATTACCCTATAGTCTGGTTGTTGGAGACATAGGAGATAATGACAGTGTAAGGGCTTGAATCTGGTCTCTATAGGGCAGGTAATTGTTTTGCTAACTGGGATGCAGTTGTGTGAGCCCTTTCATGTAGGTCACAAAAATGTGGTAATTTGATTCTTCTACTTCATCCCAGAATAGGCACACTTTTTAAACCTTGGAAAGTCTTTTAGTATGGGGAAAAATAATTCCCACCTACCAGGAGGTCCCTCATTCAAATCCCATTGCTGTCCAGTAGGCCAACTGGTGTACCTCTACAACTGAGGGTGGCTGGACCAGGGAAGCAATGATAACTTTTTATACTGTGGTTGCTATAAGCTCCATTATGAAAACCCAACTTCACCAGCTCTTCCCATTCTTCTAAGGAAGCTGTGGGGAAGCCCAGCATACATATAAGCTAGTCTGCTGAGAAGCCAGGGCTGCATGTCTGCCAAAGCAAGTGGAAAAGTATAATTCAGGTCTCATTTTCTGGATACACAGCAGAAAAGCATAAACCAAGAAACCATGAGTACATTATTGTTCCTTGCAGTGTTGCACTGGAGTATATTCAGAGTAGGTTTTAGGAAGAAAGACAAGTAGTTTTTACAGAAAGCTGAGAGGGTCAGCAATTGCTTGCCTCCAGGAGATAGGGATGTGAGCAGACTATCAGGTAACACAGAACATGCATATTTTCTAGCACCTGAAAAGCTGAGGTTTGTACAGAGCAAGCCACCACATACTTGTGGGATTAGGCATGTTAAGGAAAATGTACTCTGCCAAGCAGGCTATATATATAGCATGATGAAGGGCTTGTTCCTCTGCTTTGGGTGGTTGATAGTAGGCTGCATTTCATGGGGAAGAAGGGAGGTTCCTTTTTGCCTCCTCATTTGTCTTTCTGCAAGACTGATAAAAACAAAGACTGAGCTGAAATCAATGTTATCACCTCACAGAATAAATAATAAGAGCTAAAAAAAAAGTGATTATGTGGAAACTTTTGTGCTTATGGACTGCTGCTTATGAACAATTAACTTGAGCTGAATGCAAACAGACTGTCTTTTGGAGAGGGTGTGTATTGGTAGGAGTTATTAACAGGCCATTTTAACCTGGCTGGAAATAAAGCTGTGCAGAAGCACTCGAGTAGGAGAAAAAGTCCTGAATGCAATGCTCTCCCTCCTGTTCACGCTGGTTTCAGTGGAGGAGGAAGCCACACAATCATCAGGACATCTCTATCTCCTGTCCTGTCCCCTGTGCAGTGATTTAAGGAGGTCTTGTGCTCCTTCTACACCTTGTGTTTTTATCACTTTACTCAATGATGTCCAACTTAGCTGGGTCATTTGTTCTTTTTGTACTTAATATGTGATTCTCAGAGCAAGCAGAAGTTCAGGTACTGAAAAGAGGGACCTGCCTGCACTTCAGGAGGGTGTAATTCGTAGATCTGGATCCATGCAGAGCCATGCTTAGGCAGGATTAGTCTTTTGGATACAACTCTGAAGTGATGCACTGAGGTGCTTCTGGGATGGAACTAGTGCATATGGGACAGGTTTTAAGTAATGACCATGTAAACATTGGGGGCTGATGCTTCACTGGCTATTACATACTGTTGGCAAGGGAGCTGGTGTGCTTGGCACGTGGGATCTTGGGCACTTTTCTCAGTGTGAAGGAAAAGAGAGGAATGGTGAGACCCTTGATCTGCTCTGGCAAATCAGACACAGAAAGCAGTCCCAATCTTGAGGGAGTTCTGTTTCTCCTTCAGCAGAGAAGGGATGTATTTTCAAGTGTTCGCTGCGTAATTGTGACCAAATACTGCAAGGGAATTTAAAATGCATTGCACCATCATAAACATGATGTAACACAACGCTTCCTCACCAAACTGTCCAGAGGTTTGCCTGTTACAAAGTTAAGTTATTCCAGAAGAGTTACTTTACTTTCAGGTCCTGCCCCATGCTAATCCAGATTAATTTCTGTGTACAGACAAGCCCTAAGGGCTCAGGGAGCACTGCAGTAAAACCGAACCTTTCTGCTGAACCTTGGATGAAGCCTGAGGTGTTCCTGGCTGCCTCTGCCTTAGCATTTTGGTTCAGAGCAGTAATGCTCTTTCATAGCAGCTCTCTGCCTTGGCCTCCCTCACTACATAGTGGCCCAGTTTGCAGAACAGCTCTGGTGCACACAGATTCAGTATTCCCGCCACCCTGTTTAAATAAAACCAGAAGCTCTGCTACAACCGCTCATAGGGGTATAAGGTAATAAATCAGCAACTGGTCCTTAGTTCAGCATTAGACAGTGTTTGGGGTGGGGATTTTCATTGTAGATGACTGCAATTAATCTAACCTGGAGTAACTACTGTGAACTGCACACAGTGTAGATGTTAAGCCCTCAGCACCAGGCTGTTTGATCTCCTGATACTCTCCTATTGCTCACTTGCTACTATAGATGTAGCAATTACTTGTTAATCTAGATATGATCTGTACAATGCATATCTATCTTATCTGACTTCTTGCAGCCACACACACACACCAAGATGACAACCTTAGCTTTGCAAATGGGAGATAGGAGGCAGTCCAAGGAGATAGCAAAATTGTGATCAAGTTACAGCCTCCTGCATGTTGGCTTAAGGATGCTGTTTCTTCCCAGGTTTGCCCCAAATGCCCACAGGTAGCCCTGAAAAGGGTGATGCTTGTGATGTGGCGTTGGTGCAAAAGGGAGTTTCAGTGCCTAGCTCTGTTTTGTGCTGTGCCAGCAGCTACAAAGGTGTGCACTTCAGGCTGTTTAGAGGGTCAAACAAGCACACCCAACTGGAAGCACATCCAGTGCTGCTCTGAAGTGCTTAAGAAAATCTGGAGGAGACAAAGGCAACTTTCAAAGCCTGCCCTCCACCTGAATCATAGAATCATAGAATGGTCTGGGTTACAAAGGACCTTAATGTTATCTAGTTCCAACCACTCTGCCATGGTCAGGGACAAACCAGTCCTTGCTCTGTCTGGGACAATCATTCTTTAGGACCTCCATCAAGTCATCCCATCTCTCTGTGCCTCATTTCCCTCCTGTACCAAGGGATGGGATATTAGGTTGGGCTCATCTGCTGGGTGATGTTTCCGTATGAAACCTGGTGCCACCATATGGTCCTGGATTCTGAACTTGACATCATCAGCAGCACTGCCTCCAAGCTCTTCTGCCCTGCTCCAGCCAACAGTGTCACAGACACCTCCCCGGGACGGTTTGCTGATTATGACAAGTCAAGGGCTGTTCTCAGCACATGGTTTGCCCTTAGGTCAGAGCCTAAAGGGTGTTAATGGACACAGAACCTTCTGTGTTTGTGGTCTGATAGCCTAGGAAGGGTCCCAGGCACTTTTAATTTACTAGCCCAGATGTATCCAGTAGTCCTTGGACCAGAGTCTGTGCTGCTTTGTTAGTACTGGATCAAACAGAAGGTGTCTCAGGCTTAACTGGGCACTACCTTAATTTAATAAAAAAGATTCATTTTTCAAACTTGCCCTAGCTTTCCTGTCCCCACTATAAACACTACTTTGGCTTGGCTCTGCAAGCCTCGGTTTTTAATCCTGCCCATCCTGAGGAGCAATAAAAATAGGTATTCTTTAATGAAAGGT
>JAOEHY010037787.1:32581-75012 GCA_025447955.1 Psilopsiagon aurifrons
GGGGGGAGGGAGACAGCGGCCTCCCTCTGCAGCAGTGCAGTTGGAGTGGTGCCTCCATTGTATTGGCCACAGGTCCCTAGTGGGACCAGGCAGCACCAGCCGTGATGATGCCATCCTGCAGGCAGGACAGGAAGAAAGCATAAAGAGACGTACTGTACGATCTTGTACTGATTACTACATTTATCATGTTCAATAAACTGCGTGAGCAGCCAGCCCCTGTACCCTGCGTACTCTTACAACTCGTTTCCCTGTGAAATTGGAAACGGGACAAAGTCAATTACGTTATTTTCCAACAACAAACCTCTGTGGGATAGTAACTCAGACACTGGCTGCAGTTTGGAGAGCAGCCGGAGTCCCACTTGAAATTTCTTAAACGGTGGTGACATAGTCACAGCAACGCGATTTTACCATAGCAAACACCAGAAGGACTTTTATTCTTGAAAGCCCCATCCAAAAGAGAATAAATCAGTCCAGTGACTCTGCTGCAGCCCAATGAAAATGAGGAATTAATCTCCACAAGCTCTTTGGGAACGCCACCTGGGTTTTGTTGGGCTTGAATATTATCTGTCTCCTCTGGAGGGGTCACAAGCAGAGGGAGGAAAAGTTATTCAGGGTTGGCACCATAGCAGGAGTGTGAAGGGCAGGGGTGGATCAGATAAGCAGAAGTCTAAGACCATAAATACCTCCACATTACTGCAATGTAAACAGCACCAAATCCCTCTGGAGAAGCAAAGTGGATGTGTAACTAAAAGTTGGAGAAAACTGCCCCAGTTTGGGAATTGAAGCTTTGAAGCCTCTGAGAAATGAATGGTGCTCAGAAGCTTCCCAGACATGTCTGTTAATTACTGAAGATATTCATTTTTAACCTAAGACTGGCTCCCTCCTTCATAATACTTAACAGGGGACTCACATGGCGCAACTAGCCCAAAATCAAAGCCACTTGAATGAAGCCTTGCTCTGTGAGTAAGCTAGCCCTGCAGGGATGTCCCTGGTTCACCCCTCATGCCATGAGGCTGCTGGGTCCAAGCCGGTGAAAATCTGAGCATCTTCTTTGTTAGAGTCACAGAGGCCTCAGGGTTTACAAGATCAGAGCTAAAACCACCAAGGGAAAGGACTGGATTAGCATGGGTAAGCTGAACCAGTGTGGGCACAGCAATGATGCCCCTGCCACCTCCTCCACAGCTGCCCCATCAGTAGCTAAGGGGACTTGCCTGCAGGACACTGATCATAAGTTGTAATGCTGGGCACCAGGCAGTAACATTATGATGCCACGCCTGTTCCATCTCATGCTGCACAGCAACACAAACCTCTCTTCTCTCCATCTCTCACTGTCCTTCCCTGGTTAGCTGCCAGTTCTGTCTTGGGTAGGGAGGCCAAGAGGCCAGCTGCAGGACCTGGCTTCAGCCCTGCAACCTGTCCTTATTGCAGGGTGGTATCTTATGTGGTGGAAAGGAGGGAGGACAAGAGCTTTGTCATCTGGAGGAGGTCACAGGTGCTACTAAATCCACAGAGAGGGAAGTCTTGCTCAAACAGACCTCTAGTAAACACCTCCCATATTAAAATACACAATGACATCTTGGCCTAGAACATCCTTCTTTGATAGATGCTATATCTAGAGCACTTTTATTTCAGGTTTGTTCTGATGGCATCTTTCCCTCTGAAAACTGCTAGACCTCCCCCAGCAGCAGGTAGCAAAATAACTGCCAGTCTTCCTGTTGCAAACAAGGTGGTGTAACATATAAGTACACATTTCCCTTCTGATTTGGCTTTCTTGAGTTCATAGCCAAGTGAAGAAGTCTGTCTTTGCCTATGTTTGGTGGCAGGGGAACACAGATGGACAGATTGGCTAATGTCATCTTGACATGTGCTGAAGGCTGTTTGTCCTCTGATGACCCAGCTGTAAAAAGGGCCTGGG
The DNA here is from genome assembly GCA_025447955.1 of Psilopsiagon aurifrons. Classification (NCBI taxonomy): domain Eukaryota; kingdom Metazoa; phylum Chordata; class Aves; order Psittaciformes; family Psittacidae; genus Psilopsiagon; species Psilopsiagon aurifrons. The sequence continues at coordinate 34,497 of JAOEHY010037787.1, forward strand.
TTATCCTGAGCCAGGACATCAGAGGCAGCTTTGTCCTTGGTTGAGAAGTTCACTGACGATGTGTCCCCTTTCTCCTCCCAAACCTCCTGATCTTACGGTATGTGAGGACTTTGCCCATTTGCCCAAGATTTTTAGGCATCCCAAAATCCCAGACAAGCAGCTATGGGTGTGGCAACCCTGCAGCCCACAAACATGTCCTTTGGCACAGAAAACTCCAGCTCCTAGTTATATGCTGTGGCCATGCCATAAGAGCATGAATCGAACAGGTCCTCTTGGCTTTTGCAGACCATGACTGACACACCATCTATGCCAACACTGCCCCAAAATAAAAACTCTGCAACATACAGAGAAGCCACAAAAGCCAAATAAACAACTGCCTTGAGCTGCACTAAAGACCTGTGAAAAGCTACCATTCCCTTCTGATTGTATCTGGAAGGCATGCAAAAAACGTGGCCATGAGCAGCCCTCCTACAAAGAGAGAGCGAGGTAAATAGGCAAAGGCATGTTTTTTCTTCCCTTCTAGTTCTTGAAAGCAGAGTGATAGTAAGTGGAGATAAGCCCTGTCATGAGTGTGCTCTTCTAGAAAACAAAAGGAGACAAAAAAGGCTGAGGTGGCTCCTGAGTGTTCCTGCCTTGCAGCATGGGCAACCGGACACCTGGGCATTTTCCATGGCTCAACACTCATAAATCCCGCCTGTGAATCATCGACACACAGGCCCCAGCACCTCAACCCCTTTTCCCACGTAGCTATGGGCTTTTCCCTCCTGTTTTCCTTTCTCCAAACCTCTCAGTGTGAGCCAGCAAGAAGCCTATGCTGTTACCTCCACCAAATGTCTCAAGGCCGGTTCACACACGGAGATGTCACACTGACTCGTCTTTCTTCCAGGTGTCTCCACTGAAAGCACTAGAGGTGCAGTTTTGGTCCATGCAGAGACTGGTCTGAAGCACGGTTTGGTTTAATTTATGATGCTCTGTCTGTCCTGAGCACATGAGGTGTTGCATGTCCCATGAATCAAAATACTTAACTCAGAATGATCACTTTGGGAAACTGCTTCCTTGAATCCTTAGGAACTGTGAACCACTGCCCTGGTCATGAGGGCAGGAACTGCAAGCTAACCCTACCAGAACACAATCTTTTTCTCAAATCAGACAAACGGGTAAAGCAAAACAACAATGGTGAAGATAGAGCAAGCTCTTCCAGGCACTTCAGTCCCTGACTAGTTAAGCAGGTTATAATGGGCTCTAATTGTTACTCACACAAGCTGCAGCTTTGTTTACTGCAGTTGATCAGCTCTCACAAAAGGACTGAATAGTCCCCATGTATTCGAACATCGACAGCTCTCCCCCTGAGATAATGCGATTCAGGAGAAACAGGTCTGCGTGGCAGGACCAATACAGCCATCATTAAAGGACTGCTGTACCAAGAGAAAGCTAAAACCAAGCTCCCAGCCACTGCACTCTCCAGGGATATTGTATCTTCTCAACCAGACATGTTGCACATGAGACGGGGCCAGGAAGTGAAATCACACAGCAAATCCATCAACAGAATGAGAGGTGTTGTCTGCTCTGACCTGGCACTGCCCTGTGAGCAGGAATCAAGCCCCTTGCAAAAGTCATGAGGGTTGTTATCTCAACCTTCCTGTTCGGAAACTGGGGCACCCCGCTCTGGTCGTCCCTCTAGATACCTCTCATCAGGTGTCTGCAATAGTGCTGGAGGAACACCTGGACAGGGTGGTGCTGCCACTGCCTGCATGCAGTAGGACATGTGCTTTTCTTAGTTAGCAGCAGCTCCTTCCCAAAGCCTTGCTGTTGGCAAAGACATCTCTGTAGCAAATGCTTTGCTGCAGTGGTGGCCTCTCTCCTGGCTTGGGGTCTCTGAGCACATCTCTGTCTTTCCTGTTCCACTTTATAACTCCTCTGAAGCCAGCATCCTAAGTTTGCCAGTTTCACCAGATTTATCTTGCTTCTCCACAGCACATCAGCTTTCTCATAACAAAATTCACAGGCTAATTTATGTAGGCTTAGGGTAATAGATTCAGGGTTAGAGTTGCAAGGTCTCCAGGATTTCTAGTGAAAAGCACTGTGACTCCAGACATTGGAGCAAGCCACTCTCCTAGCTGTTTCTACATATTTGCTGAAGACCTTATGATGTGCATCAGTGTGGGAAACACAGACCAGGTTTCCATGAAATGACAGCACTGCCAGGGTCACTTTTCTCTTTTCTTGTTCCCTGGATATATTCTGCTTCCTACTTTCACCCGATACTAATGCAGCATTGATGGTCCCTGCCTCTGACCTCTACTGCATTTCACTCCTTTTAAGTTCTGATACCCCAAAGACCTTAGAAACTTTCAAGGCTTAAACTGCCCCATGTACTGCTCATCAGACAGCATCCATTTTACACTGAGCTTACTATGTGTATGGCCCTCAGGCACATTCTTGTCTTCTGGTAGGGTTTGCACAACCTTTCTGGTACCTTATCAGCATGAAGAGCAGGAACAAGGTGCTTTGCTCACACCTGATCTCTTCCCTTCCACCCTTCATCCAAAGGGAACAGGCGTCCTAGGTCATCATCTGCAAGGATCAAAATGTTACAGCATCTTCTGCCAAATGACATCAGCAGAACAAAACCTTTCCTTCACCATGCTGAGCTCCAAGTGGTTTGGTCCAGGAAGAAGGTCTCTTGCCAAACGGGTAAATAGGAGGATAAATGTTTAAGAGGGATTGTAATGATGCCTCCAGGCATATGCCAGCTTCACTGGCAAGGGGAGAACCAGCATCCTGCACTGGCAGGTTTACACCATCAGGGTTTATGTGCATCTTCTTGCAATGAATTTCAGTCTTGCATTCCATCTCCTGCTAAGTGCAGAGCCCTAACCTGGCAAGCCCACCTATGTTACCTTACATGCATCTCTCAGAGCACTGCTGCCAGCCTTCCTGGGACACCCTGCATGACGATGTTGCTCTGGCACCATGCTGCTTGCCCAAGGGGTGCTGGTTTTGTTCATGACCCAACACTTTAAATTTGCAAATGTTTTAATATTAATGTAATACCCTCCTCCTTCTTCTTCTGTGTAGGTGAGTTTTCAGTTGCCGCACCACATTCTTGAAAGAACAGGCAGAAAGGAATTAAATGTTTCAAACCAGCTCAGTGGAGGTGAAAAATGTTGCCTAAAGACAGAAGGAAAAGATTGTCAAGTGAGATTTAGAGATGCCCTGGGCAGGTGAGGGATGATGGCATCTGATTCCAACGGTACACCTGATTCAAGCACTGCCTGGGAAGGTGTCTTTCTCTCCCTAACCCTGTTTTTGTCCCATCTTCAGTCTATCTGCAGAACTATTCAGGTAGAAAAACGCCCTCTCTGGTTTCAGACTCTTCAGAGTCTCTAATAGCTCCTGCCACTAATTATGAGATGAGGCAATGTGCACTTTAAATGGCTTCCAATTTTCTCAAGCAAGATAGCTTGTTTTTGATTCTCTTACAGGCTTCTCTTCTATGACTCAGCCCTATATGAATGGCTAGAAATGAACATCAGGCTAAAACTAACAAAGTGGGTGCCAAGAATTTTTTTTTTTTTTCCCAGGATACCATTTTTCCCAGAGCATCACAGAGTTAATTAAAAGGCGTCAACTTTTAGAAGGAATATCCTTGACAGTAATGCGATATAATTCAGACTGAACAATACGTTCAGTTTGTTCCCTAGACCATAATACGGTGCTGTAACAATGCAGTGCTATATTCACTGAAGATTATCCTCAGAAAAGAATGGCCTGAGTTAGCTGAAGTAGGACAAAAATCTTCACATGATAATTGACACCTCTGATTAGATTTATTAGACAAATTCAGAACAAGTCTCTGTGTGAAAGTGTGAACCCAGGATTCAGAAGAACTCTGTTCAGCCCCATTGCTTCTTGTGACCATAAACAGTTTTGGCAGTGCCTTGTCTGTCTGAAAAGCAAGGAACTTCATTCCATGCTGCACCTACTTAGGTGGCAGTGGCTTTAGGATTGTCCTGTCCCTGTTTCTTGATGCAGCACGTCACACACTGAAACCCCATGACTTTCAGTGTCACTTTAGAAGCTTCTTTGATATCAACATGTTGTTCTTTTTGCTATTATTCTGTTGAGCTGGAGAACTGATTGTCTTTTTCTTTCTTAACTGGGACACAAATGGAAGAGAGACCTTTTCCCATTAGGCACCTGATGAGCAACTCCTCCAGAAACCTTAGATTAAGAGAGAGAGATAGATACAAAGCAGATCAGAGTCTTCACTTGCTTTGGATGAAGCTCTGTGAAACTGAATCTGAGCTTGCAGAGTTCCCCTGGGATATTGGAGCTGGCACTTAAATGAAAATTGAAGTGAGGGTCAATTTCTAATGATCAGAAGAATTCATAAAATAAATATTTATAACCAGGCAAGACACAGATGAAGATGGGTTTGCCCCTTGTTATTTCAAATATCTTATTAAAATACAAAGGCTGCGACTCACGTGCCTTAGATATGGCCAAATCTGTGCTTTTTTCTAGATTCTCTATCCAATGGATAAAGAGTTGGCTGGATAGCCACACACAGAGAGATGCAGTTGGTTAAAACTGAATCAGGGGAAGTTCAGGTTAGATATATGGAGGAAGTTCTTTACTGTGACGGTGCTGAGGCACTGGAGTGGGTTGCCCAAAGAAGTGGCAAATGCTCCATCTCTAGCAGTGTTCAAGGCCGGGCTGGACAGAGCTTTGGGCAGCGTGGTCTAGGGTGAGGTGTCCCTGCCCATGGAACTGGATGATTTTAAGGTCCTTTCCAACCCTAACCATTCTATGGTTCTATGACTCTATAATTCACACCTGAGTGGAAACGATTTGCTTCATCATGTTTCATGGCAAGCTGGATCATTGGGTTCCTCATCTGAGCTCAGCCTAGCATAAATCTCCAGTGAAGGACGGGATGTTTGACTCAGGATTATCAGTTTAGCTATGCTGTGGGACCAGTGCCAAGTTCCCCAGCAAGAACCTGGACAACCAGCCTGATTCAAGCTATGTCCAACTTCAAAGCCAGCCAGATGTGTTGTTTTAAGTTACAATGAGGTTTGTGTGTAACGTCAAAGTCTGTAGGAGGCTGATAGATCTAATCAGAGGTTTTGATCCAGCCTTGCTTCCTTCCACTCCTGTTTTCTGGCAGTTGCTTTCACCGGTGCAAAACACATCTCAGCTCAGAGCACCAGTAAGAGCGGGGTCTCAGGAATGTATTTCTGTCATGGAGCAAAAGTTTCTAGGAAACCAAACAAACAACAAGTTTATCTCTAAAGCCTGGGACCTTAGGAAGTGGAATTAACTGAGAGGAATATCCTTCAATAGGTACCGTGGCACCTCATCATTCCTGGTAGAAAACTACCCAGGTTGTGATGAGGCACTGATATGAGCCCAGGAACTCTAAAGTAACCAGATTTCCTACAGCATCACTGTGGAAAAAATGCTGAGCATAATTACTTTGCAAACATGGGGGTGTGGGGGAAGAAAGAAGTGAGCTAAAAAGGCTTACTATCTCAGAGAGGTTTTAAGCAGCAGTGAAATGTGAAGGCGCGTGGTCACACCGGTTATTGGTCAGGTCAGAAGCATAGAACCGTGTCCCACCAGAGAACTGAAGGCAGATCATTCCCTCTGATCCTGTGTGTAGCTCTCAGCTGAGTTTTCAATTTAAGAAGCAATTTCAAAGACCACCAACCTTCTAAGCCACCAAAGGTTTAATTCAAATAATACTCATACCATAAAAAGCAGGTAACATTGATAGGAGACAGCCCGTTTTGTAGTCCTTAGCTTTTGCCACACTGATGGCAATTTCAATTAACCTCATCCCTATTGTGTGAGATGTCCCTGCCTCTTGATGGCTCTAGTACTAGGAGAGTCTGTGAGTAGAGGTACCTCAGAGCCAAGGTCATTTTGTCGCTCAGTCTCATGGGAGCCAAGCACAGTCAAACTCACCTTCTTCGTTCTGTGACTGATATTCAAAGGGCGTCTTTTGATGACCAGTATTTCAGGGGTTTTCCTCTGCCACTCCAATAATGCTGATATATGAGGCATGGCCTTAGGCTTGGGGTGGTTGGAAAGATTGTCTCATGTGAACAAGGTCCACCTTCAGACAGACATCTACATTATGGGTTTGTACCAACGTGGCAATATTCGTGACAGAAAAATTGACGCAGAACAGCATTTACCATCAGAATTTGGAGTTAACCAAAGCTGAAGGCATCCAGCTAATTACAATACTTGGAGATATTTAAATGAATTACTTTGGAGGCTGTGATGATGACCTAATAAGGAACTGTGGCTCCAGATCCAGAATACAATGTCTAGAGGACTGGAGAGGCAGAAAATTCTAGTAGAGAGAACACAGATCTTGGAATTAAGGAACAGATGTACACATCAGCCAAAGTACTCAGAAACTTAATTCCTGAATGATTTCCTCAGATTTATCTGCCAAACTGCCTTTCAAGATCCAAGGCCCAGTCTTTAAAAATCAGCCACTCTCTAATACACAGGCAGATGTTTATGTGTGTTGCTGCCGTACTCTGGAAAGGAGCAGCCCTGTAAATATGCATCATATGCCATGTTCTGGCAGCCACCAGTGACAATTATTTTGCTGGGGTGTCAGATGATTTTAGGATGGGTGGTTCTGAGTTCTGTTTCTGCAGTCTATGCCAAGCTGCAAGTGGTCATGTTGTGCAATGTAGTGGTGGACCAGATGTTTATGGATGGCCATGGGTTTGTACAAAATTCTAATGAAAAGGAAGAAAATAGAAAATGCCTGTGAATTGAATGATTGTTCTTGTGCTTTTCCATAAATTGCCAGTTTTTCAGGGTATATCTGAGCATCCTTTTCACTTCTTTGAGAGCTTTGCTTGATGATAAAAGTCCAGGATGGGCAGGTCAGTACTACTTGCACCATATGTGCCACTGTAAGCTCATTCTTGGTACAAGACAGGGATAAACTCTTGCCTAAAGCAAAAGAGCAACTCTACTGTTATATTCTAAGAATTTGCAATGATGCAGGCCCCTTGGGTATGCTGCATCTCCCAGACAGGCAACCCCACTTCACCTTCATCCTAGCACCACGTAGCAAGTAGAAGCACTTGCAAGCATGCAATTAAGAGATAACGTCAGCGTGATAGAGCATAATTGCTGGATTGCTTGCCTCCGTGTAACTACCATGCCAAAGCAGTGACATTTATTTTCCATGTGGAAGATGCAGCTTTGACCTTGCGATAACACAATCTTACAGTTACCTCCATGGTGGGTTTGGGCAGTGGCTGACACACACAAGTGTGTTTCGTTTTGGCTGTGGGCTTTGGCTGGAGCAGTTGTTCGTTGTTGAGCAGTTTGCATGCCTCTTGGCTTACAGCACATAGATATGCCCAAGCTGCTGAAATATGATTCAGTCCCTGGCTCAGTCACAAGCCTCCTATTTTGCCCTGTGCATGGCTGGCAACCTTGCAGGGGAACAGCCGGGCATAATAGTGGCACGAAAAGACCCAAGGCTGGACAGGGAAGGCTGCACTTTTTACGCAAGCCAACAGACCAAGAAACTTCATTATCCACCTTTTGCAAACTGAGTTTGGTCACTTGTGCTTTCACATCACCTCTACCTGGGACAGAGAGGACAGCTTATGCCCATTTGGGATGCAGAGGAGAATCACCACTCTTGCTGCGACCCTTTTTGGCAGTGTCAGAAGAAAAAGCAAGTATGTATTGGCCAGTGGGAGAAAACCATCTCTACTCCTAAGTCTGAATAGATATTCCCGGGGTGAGCAGTAGTGGCAGTGCAAGACATTTGCTTTCCTCCATTCCCTGGTGTTACCACTCTCTCCACAAGGTCACAGAGCTGACAGATTTGCTGAGCACTCATCTCCTTTGTGCAAAACCTCTCGGCCATGAGCTCTAGTTTTGTCTGAAGCTGCTCAAGGAGGTTGAATGATCCCATCAGCAGACAGAGAGGTGGGGTGGTGGATCCCAGGTGGCAGGCGACGGAGAGGAACTGGGGGAATCACAGCCAGGCCCAGGAAATACCTGTCTGAAATACCCTCAGGGATCAGAAGGAACATACCTGGCTGGGGTGGATAGGCAGTTTGGAGGATTCTTGCTGTGCAGATAGACACTTGGCTGAAATCCAATGGTGTCAGTAGGCGACTTTCACAAGAACAAAAAGCTCACAGTGTTTTTTTGTGTTAACTATTTTCCCCTACTGAAATGGGATAGGTCTTATCTTTTTAATCAAACTGTCCAAAATTGACTTCCTGAGAACACCCCACATACTCCCCCCTGCCTGATTGCTACAAAAGCTAAAAATAAATACACTGGTTTCCACTGAACTGCTTGTGCACAGGAGAAAGGCTGCAGGGATGTGTAGTCTTTGAGGACTCCTACACATCAATGCAAAACAGAGCATGCAGATAAGACCTGTTGACTGGCAAAGCAAGCCCTCCCCTGGCTAACTGTTGCCTATATCCAAAACATGACTCCTTCATGCTTACTCAGTCTATTCTACTTTGTACAACGTGCCAGGACTCCCTTTGCTACCTTGCTGTGCCTGCTTTTGTGCTTCTCACTCAAGAAGACCTGAGAGGCACCTACTCAGGTTAATCTCTGTCTGCAAACAGGGGCTGGGATCGATGTGCTTCACCAAGAGCTGGTAGAATCACCTGTCTGGGGATCCCACAATGTTTCTGCTGTCTACCTCAAAGCACTTGGAGATGGGGTCTTGTTGCAAAGCTTGGTCAGAAGTAATGAGGTGCTCTTGTTGCCTCACAGAGTTGGGGCTGAAGTAGGTGAGAAAACCACCAAATGCTACTAAAAATGCTTGTCCCAACTCCAGTTCCTGCATTTGCTTCTGCCAGAGAAAGGATCTGCAGGCTTGCAGCAGCGACAGCCTTGGAAAAGATCCTTTCAGGAACTTTGCAAGTTGGAAGGTGGAAAGCAGAGTGCTGAACATGCAGAGCATTGCTTTGTGTGCCAAAATGTCTCACTGTGAGGTCTGCACTGTAATGCAAAGCCAACTGGCCAACTTTCAGGAGCTTCATTGCTCCTATTTGCAATGGTCCCTTGGCTCAGTCCTTCAGTAGTTGGCTCAATCACAAGGACAAGGAAGGATGAGTTCTGCTTTGAATGCAACACATTACAGGGACCTGCCTTTCCAAACTGCCCTGTCCACTTCCTCCAAACCCCTGCAGGTTGACAGAGGTGGACTGGATGGGGTTTTAATGGTCAAAAGGACACAGTAAGTGCAAGGAGGGACTGAGGTGTGTAGACCCGAAGCAGTCTGTGGGCTTCTGGCTCCTCAGGCCCCAGGAAATGTTTTTAAACTGCTCAGTCGGTGAAACAGTACGAGGGAACCACAGGGAGAGGAAAAAGGGAAAATAAAAATCTCTTGTTCCCCTGCAGATACCAACAACCATTGTCTGAGGTGTCCAGTGCTGAATCTGAAAACTGCTCCTAAGGAGAGTCTAAAAGGGAGCAAGATCTCTTGCTTATTGCACAGGTCTGTAGTTTTGCAAAAGCACCAGGTGCTCAGGACTCACCAGGAGATGCCCAGCAACACTGCATTTTTGAATGCCTAAATGATCCATCATTTGCTGGGGCTGAATATAAAATGGGTTGTTGGGCTGTGGAGCTTGATTACCTAATGGTGGGGATTTTGAGAAGTGGTTCCTGTTTCATACCTTCCAGCTCTGTGCAGGCATCTCAGATGCCTTCAAGCATCTCAGACAGGGGCCAGATGTGTGTATTTAAGCAGCAGAATTTCATCCTGGATCTCCAGTGGAAGCTCAGATGTGTAGCTTGCAGGTACAGAATACATTCACATGTATTTGGGTATTTTCATCCCTATTCTAATCTACAGGAAATGAGCCATTCTCATTTTATGGTCTATGTTGAAATGTGGGGCAAAAGAGGGAAAAGGAAAACCTTGGCAACCCAAAGACCTTCCTGATCTCAGACAACTCATGGACAGCTGTCTGGTTTTACCCTAAATGAGAGACTAATTCCAGTAAAGTTAGCAGAAACTTTGCATGAGGGTTAAAAGGAATGATTTCAGCTTCCCAAGAAACCCACTCACTAAAGCTCCCTAGAAATTCAAATACCAGATTGATAAGGTCAAGAAAAAGCAATCTTGGCTGCTTATGCAAAGGCTAATCACTGATCTTTTGTGCTGGTTGTGTGTAGTATCTGTATCTTGATAAAAAATAATCCTGTCATCAGCTTCTGCTAAGAGAGGGTGAAGGGAGGAGTTAGCAAGAAATCTGGTGCCCTTCTCCCAGCAAGGGATTCTTGTGAAGCTCTGGCACATCTTACCAAGCATCATGGGTTTTCATTTGCTTAAATCTGAATTAGTCTCCCTTGGGTTCCCTTTATAGCCCATGGAAAGGAGTCAGATGCTGTTGAAGAGCGGTTCCTCTGACCTATTTTAGGTTGAAATGAGTCACTCCCTGAAAGAACCTGTTTTTCCCCATGGACCATAAGGGGAGTCCAGGATGGCTAGCTCAGACTTGTGTGCCTGACTTTGAGGTGAATCCTTTCTACTTTTCAGGGTTGTGATTTACTGATTATCACTGCCTGTGCTGCGTGGATTGCATTATTGCAAGAACAGATGCATTCCTCCATTGCCACAGCATCATAACCAGACATGGCATACCAGGGTTTGTCTGGTAACTATTCTGATCACAGCACTAGTGGCTGTCAGGGTCAGGCTGGTACTCCAATATAACTAAAACTGTCACATTTTGTGTGAACAGAGTTGTAAATGGGATCTCAAAAGCATTTCTGTTACAGTGGAAGTCAGGAGAGATGTTATGCTGTAGGGTGAGCCCCCTGTGCCAAAAAGACTTGTGACAGGAGACTAAGAGCAAGTAACAGACAAACTCATCTGTGTGTACACAGCAAATGGTGTGAAAAGAGCTAGTCCTCCTCAGCTCTCATGTGTGCTGGTTAATATCTGCTGTGGCTCCAGTCAACCTGATTTATTCTAGCACGAGTGAAAGGAGTATCTGATCTCATAATGGTAAAGAGAAAGGATTAGAGGGTCAGTGAGACTCCCATGGCAGGGATACACAGGCAACCTCCTTTAGTATTCTTGTATCTAGTGTTAATTCTAGGAAATAAAAACCATTTGACACATCTGCTCTTAGTTACTTGCACAGGCCCAAATTTGCCAAATCGTTGTCGAAAGTTAGACACTGAGGCTGTCAACATGTATCTCCTTCTGGATTTAGTTTTGCTGATGGAGATGTTCCCAACCTCCTCTTTCTCCTCCCATCACCCTCTGTTCTGACCCTGTCACCTTGAATCTGCTGCTGGTTTGCTCTATAGGTCAGTCCCTAACCTGTTCCAGCTCAAAAGAGCTACCTGAGTTAAAATCAACATACTATTCCTCTTAAAAAAAGCCTTCCCGTATCTTTGGTGGTGGGTATGGGCTGGAAGATGCTGCATCCCTTCAGATGCTGGTCTTCAGCTTTCCTTCCAACATCAGTCAGTGCATGTCAGACAGTGTGGATGTCTGGAGGCTTCTCTCCTGCTTGAGCTTCTGGACTCTAGATTTGCTGGTCTCCCTAAAGAGAAAAACTTCTCCCAGTGTTGGTGATAGTGAGGGTCCTGAGATGGGTTTATTTAGCTGTCAAGCAACCATGGAGTCATTGCAGCCTGGCATTGTGAGCTGTAGACATCTGGCCACCATGAGGAGCAATGCCATGGTGCTGCTATGGAGCAAGCATCTCCTAGCATCTCCAACCTTTGCAAAGAAGAAGGTTCCCCAACATGTTCCCATGTTCGAGACTCCTGTGGTGTGTGTTGGGGCTACAGGAGGGCTAAACGTTCCTTTTTGATTAAGTCTGAAGCACAGGAGAGGATGAGGCAGCTCAGGCTGCAGATAAAGCTTCAGCTCATGCACAGGACGTATGTCACATTCACTTCAACTGACCAGTGACCCATATACATCAGTTGAGATGGTGAAAAACGGTCCTTCTACCATCCAAGGTCTATCCCAGCCTCTTACTGTTGATGCTACTGTGATTTTCTTCCCCATTTCACCAGTGTAAATAACCACAAGAGGTAAAATGATGGACAGCCCAGCCATGAGGAGGTGGCCACCAGCCACTAGCATGAGAAGCAGCCTGGAGCTATCAAGCTAGCACAATATAAATCAGGTTCCATCAACTTCCACCTGACAATGGAATTTTTCTAAGCTCAGGTAGCAGTTGGAAATGCTGACAGAGCCCATACAAATTCAGTTCACTTGCGGCAGGACTGAGGGATGCACATGTCTAATCTAAGCCAGAGGTCATTTTTGGAGGTGTCTCAGAAAGCCCACCTTAGCTGCATGCTTCGATTCCATGGCTCAAACATCCTTTTGCAGCTGGTCCATAGAGAGCAGCCTTTACTAGTTGAAGCAAGCTTAAATTTGCCCCCCCTGGACCACTCCATACCTCCAAAATATAAGTCTTTCCAATTGCTAATTAGCACAAACTTTGGCAACTCCACTAAACAGAAGCCACCAGCCCTCCCACAGACTCCTATTTCTGTGACATTGGCATAAGGAACAACTTATTTGACACCCATAATTCTACCTCATGGTAAAACCATATGAAAGTATGAAGAAGCAATTCCTTGGATTGTCAGGCACATTTCCCCCCAAAAAAACTGAAGGGAAGTAAAAAGAAAAAAAAAGAAAAAGGAAAAAAAAGGAGTTCTTAAAAACCCAACCACCTCTCTTAGGAAATAAAAGGTATGGAGATATGGCAGGGTTCATTTTCAAAGAGGGGCTAATTGGTTTGTATAAGCTCCGTCAGCATTGCTGGAGGAAATCTGTGCATTATATTGCTTGTTTGGCTCCTTGCTTCCAATTCCTATTCATGTATGCACCACGTTTGAGTGCAAATTGCAGCCATTTCCATAAACTCGTCACCTCTTCCTCTGATTGTGTTAGGGAAAGAGAGAAATCAAATGCTCTGCACTTTCCCTCAATAGCTCTTAGCTCATGTTTTCACTTTAATCAGGAACAAAATGCTTTCAAAGTAGCATCTGATGTTATTGGTTATCTGCTTCCCTCTCTGGGGTTTATGGCCCACTGCATTTAGATAACAGGTAGCATTAGATGCTAATATGAAGGCAGGTTTCTTGAGACGAGGACTGAAACATGGCTTAAGCACTACCATAGGGAGCAAAAGGTTTGCTGGTTTTGCTTTCTCCACATCATAATGATGCTGTGAATCAATTACACAAAGACAGTGTGCACATGCTAAAATGGGGAAGAGTTTTGGGGGCAAAAATGCTAAAGATGGAGAAGACAAGGGGTTGCATGGGCATAAAACTGGCAAATTGCCTCCCAGGTGATGTTGCTTCCTAGACTGAACAGGACAGGAGGGAATGAAGGAGCTGGAAAAAGAAATTTCATGTGCCTCCAGGCTCCCAGCGAGGCCACACTCCAAGGAGTGGAAACCACCTGCAATTCCTCAGCCGGGGATTCCCATAGGAAGGGGTTGCTGCAGGCAGGGACTGTGCCGACACATCATGGCGACACGTTTTGCGTCTATTTGGCCAGCTGCAAGGGGAAGGGAGCAAAGCTCGGATCTCGAGGAGCAAATTAAGGCTATGACAGATGAGCTTTGGCACAAAGAGCTGCATCGGCTTCCATCTCTGTTGGCAGAAAAGAGAATCCCCCACAGCTCAGCTGCTTGGGGTCGAAGCCAACCCACCCCCAGTTTGGGCACCAACGCCAGGACCAGGTTGTCCAACCATCCCAGGGCAGTGGGGCAGAGGAGCAATGAAAAGTATCTCCAGGCAGATTGGCCTGAGCTTGTCTGCCAAAACCTTTTATTTCAGGCCTACAGCTCTCAGCGTTGCTGCTGCAATAGCTTCACCCTGGTCACCTTCAAGCCAAGGAGAAACAAGAATTCGTGTCAACAGGCCCTAAAGGCCTTTTGCATCTCTCCTACAAAGGTACTGATTTTTCAGTGACTTTAATACCTATTTATGCCAACTTTTCATTACTTGTTCAGTGTCAAGTGACCCAGTGAAATTACTCATTCTGAAATGAGGGTGTAAATCTGGTCCACCCAAATGCAGCCCTCCTCTTCAAGTGGGCATAAGTGGGTATCTCTGTGCTGATGGCAGAGGACACTCACACCTCTGCATTGGTGCTGTGTTTCTGTCCTGCATTATTTCCTTTTCACTTTGCAAAAGTGGCCCCATCCATTCCTTTCCCCGGGGACTGCAAGGACAGTTTTGCCTTTTGGCTTGTCTGTATGGAAGAATCAGGCTCACTGGTGCATTGCTGTGATCAAGTGATAATAACAATAACAAAATTAATAAAGAAAAATAAATAAATTAACACACACCGTGGTACATCAGAGACAAAATGTTTAAATATCCCTGCAACTTTTAGGTGCTTTCAGTTTCCAGCTGCTGTCCCTGCCTTATCCTGAGAGGAGGAGGAAAGCCCAAGCTTTCATTCCTGTTTATTTGCGAAGTGATCTCGTAGCCAAACCACCACCCCCCATTCCATTTTTACAGGCTTTTTCCTTATTAAGGTATAAGTAGTTTATTCTTGCATGTCCTGTGCAAAGCCCAGATGGTAGCTAGAAAGGGCAGCCCCATCAGACACCCACCAGCTGTCGCCTGTAACCTCCACGCCAACCACCCCTAAAACAGCCTTTTATTGCCTGCAACTCTTTGGTTTACACTAACCAATGTTGGATTTTTTGGAAGAACAATGAAGGTTTGATCTGATTACCAGGATTGCCTCTGGTTTAAAGATCGTGGACAGCCAGTGATGACGGCTGTAAGTCAGCAGGGAATTATAGCCATTTCTTTTTTCTTTCTAACTTTATGTAAGACAGAACAGTACTTTTTAGCTAATGCAAGTAGTATCCCATTCCCTCAGCTCTCATTAGTGAGTTATTCCTGTTAATCATTCAAGAAGAAGTGGGAAAGAAAACTTCTTAAAAAAACCCAAAACAACAAACCAAAAAGAAACTGACTGCAACAGCTCAAGGCTTCATGGACAAATGTACAGTTTTGCACATTTTTATATGTATTTACTTGTACTGGGCTTTAAAAAAGTAAACAACCAACCCTCTATCTCAAGTTTTTTATAATCACTCTAAAGATGATGGTCATGAGCTCTGCTATTACACTAATAAAGTGCAGTGGAGTCAACAGACCTGTCTCTGTTGACTTTAAGCTTTAGATCGTGCAGTAGAGAGTAAAAGCAAGTCCCTTATCACAATAACAAAGTTGCTGGGGTTAATGTGGGCTTTTGATGCTGGGAATCTTTTAGGATTCATGTAATTCAGAGGAACAAGAAACATCTTAAACTCCCAGACATGACTCTTTGATTCACTGTAATCCCCATAAATTTAAGGCAAAGCCAGATGAGCTATTTAAATCAGAACGCATGTGCCCCGTCTGAATCCTCACCTCCAGTCAAGGCTGTGTGCTGGCAAGAGGAGGGTCCTGCAAATGTACAGAGGCTTTTAAAGCTGTCTTTGGTTTCTAAAGCATTACGTTTTGGGCTGTTTTGTGTCAGTTGCTCATATCCCTCCGTTCTTGGGGGAAAAAGGAGGCTCTTCTTAATCCTGCCTTCTCTATCAGAAAGGCTGACTGGGCACACACACTGGGGGAGGCTGCCAGGCAGGGAACATGCAGCCCAGGGTGATCTGCTGAGTCACAGAGATGCCGACTCTTCATCCCTCTTCTCAGCATCTCCTGCAGCCACATTTGGTGCCACCCCTGAGCTTGCTGGGTTTTGTGGGAGCTGGTTTTAGGCATCTGCTCCTCATCATGGTCTCTAGAGTGGTGATATTAAGCTCAGGGCAGTGGGTTCTTGGGGTCAGAGAGGTAAAAGCCATGGTGAGGGCAGGACAGCACCAAGCCCTGAATGGCTCCAGCCCAAGGGGTCTGTTCCTCTGTTCCTCCTCTGATAGGAGGCTTCAGTGGAGACTGGAGCCAGGGGTAGATCTAAGGAAACCAGCACCAGTCTTCACTGCTATTGCAAAGCAGCTTTATCAGGAGAGTTACATGATAATGGAAATTATTAGCTAGCTGCCATGTTAAGTGGTTGGGAGTGAGTGGATGCACAAGACCTGAGTGGTCCTGGCAAAGACAGAGATCAGTCTTATCCTAAGGAAACACAAACCTGAAAGCCCTGGGGGATATTAATAGAAACTGTAAAATCTGCAGCCCCAGAAACCCTGCTGCTCTCAGAGTAATTAGCTAAATGTGAAGTGCTGTTTGCCTGTAAGCTGGAAATAGCAGCACCGAGGGAACATAGAGACATTGGTGCATTCATCAAAGCAGGCATTGCTAACTGATGTTCAACGATTAAAATGCTTTGTCTGGAAATGCCTGTGAGTGTTAACTACTCCACTGCTGAAAGATGCCCTCAATATCACTGCCAAATGTTTAATTCTGGTCTGTTGGGACCTGCCTTCTCCATCCAGGTGCTTCATTCATTCAGGTGGTGGCAATAATGCAGCCAAACTGGTTTTAATGCTGTATTTAATTCTGAAGCCTGTCACATTGGCTTTGTTTGGACAATAACCAAATAAAAATAGCATCTAGATTTTTCCTGACACCTCCAAAAGCTGCAAAGAGATCCCATTAAATTGATCTAATGGGACTGGGAATAGGATGGGAAAGGTGTGAGATGGTGACTCTGAACTACAGGTTCCCCTCCTCCTGGGAGGAATAAGGTGATAATTTGTTCCATGTTGTCACTAATAGCAGCAGTGTTGCAACATTGGTATCATGGAGATACCAAGGTTTTGGTTAACGGGACATTGCCTCCAGCTCTCAAGGAAGGACAGGTTCACCCTTATGCCTAGCAAAAGGCTTGCAAAGAGGGTCTGTTAAATTTAGATCAGCCTCTATTCAGCTGGAATACCAAACTATTGCAGGGATGAAGTTGGCATCTCAGGTCAGAGGCTGAGCATCAGGATAGCATCCCTGGGTCTGAGGAGCTATCCTAGCAGCCGTATGTATGTCTGTACGACAGGCTTGGATAAAGACCCTGCTTTATGAATCATTGTATGGAAGTTCCTAAACTAGCTGGAAGCCCAGGCAGAGCAGTGCAGTAAGAGTGATAAAAGTTTAGTGGCACTGAGGTGACACAGTGGATGGTTGTGTGGGAAGCCAGTGTAGGAATCTGACTCACGGTTATGTTCTTGGCAATTGTCAGACTTCAAGCCCACTCAAGGTGTCCTCACCAGGAGCATGAAAATGGCTTGTGGTCGTACCCAAAGAACAGTCTGAGAGCCAGAACCTCATTATCTGGAAACTGGGCGTCTGAAGGCCAAAGACAGCAGAAGTGTCAAAGACAGCCTCTGCAGCCATTCCTCACAGCAAACTGATTTCTCAGAACAAAGGCAAATGTAAACAGGCTGCAAATGCAGCTAGATTATCTCTCTCCCCTTTTTTTTTCCTTCCTCCAGACATACTTTGGGAGGCATTTGTTAGACCACAGCCACAGGGTGCTTCAGCTCTGCTGAACACATCTTTTCCCAGCTGGCAAGCCAGTCAAAATCAGTTGCCAAAAGAGGACCTGTTTTTGTTATTTTCTTCAGTTCTCACAAAAAGTGAAACAAGGAAATAACACCTTTTCTTAAGGCCTGATTTCCAAGAATTCAGTGTGTCCTGTTGTGGCTTTCCTACCTCAGCTCTGGTTAATTTGCCTCCCACTCTGCCCCTGTTTTTCAGGCACTGAGCCGAGTTAAAGCCTAGGCTCCCATTTGGGTCCTGTACTGTACATGGTGTCCGGCAAGACAGTAGCACAACTACCATGCTCTTTCTGCAACCTGAACAACAAAGCACCTGCTAACAACTCAACAGCTCACATCCACCTTAACCTGAGCCCTTCTTGGTTGCTCCACTACTCCTCTGGGACCCATGATCAGAGTGGGTCTGTCTGGGAGGCTCAAGCCACCGAAAAGCTGTAGGCTCCACTTTAGGGGCTTGTGAAGTCAAGAGGAGATGCAGATGGAGAAATCTTAGAAGATCTGCAGGAAAGCTGCTGCCAGGTTAAATGAATCCCCACATATGTGCCAGCTCAGAGCTCACCATTTCTGAGTTCTGCCAAACCTATGGTTTGCAGCTTGCAGATCCCTTACCAGCATCTAGATGCCTTGTTCCTAATAAGTTCAGTTTGGCACCTGAATACCAGATGGGCTCTTTCCCTTGCTGCCCAGAGGTATCACTAGGCTTTATGAACGTACCCAATATAGACTCTATAATCCCTTCTCAAGGCCTCAGAAGAGCCTGTGACCTCACTGCAACCATTAGCATCTATTTTACACCGATAAAGCAGTCTTTTGGCTGTTTATTGGGTTTTAATTTAATTGCCCATGTAGTGATCTCCTCTTCTATGTGCTTGGCAGAGCTTTAAAGCATAGCACTAACATGCCCTCAGCTTTGGGTCTTCTGTGGCCCCCGTCAGTGGTTTACTTTAGACAACATAACAGCATTGCTTATCCCAGAAAGAAAGAATCAACAACAAAACCAGCTAATTTGATTTTCTGGCAGATAATTGATCTTGACAGCACAGCTATCAATCTCCAGCCAGCTCCAGAATGCTCCAGCTAGAGGTTCAACTGGAGCCTGAGCTCTACCCACAGAGGTCAACCCTGAAGCAACTGAGAATTTGTGCAGCCGTGGATGGGGAGTGCTGTGGTCTTCCTTCCTGTATCTATCCTTTTATTTTCCCTCCTCAAATTATCAGAGCAGACATACCAGAGCCACCAGCAAGCCGAAAAGCAGGCAGTGTTTGATTGGCATCAGTTTTCCTTAGATTTGTGGACCTCTAGGAGATGGTTGGTTGAATTTTTTTCCTGAGGTAGGTAAACACAGAGTTGAAAATCTCCTCTCTGGTCACAGGCTTGTAATTAAGACTTTTCTGCTCATGGAAGGTCAGAAATAGGGCATAAACACAGCATCTAAGAGCTGGGCTGGAGGCAAAGTGGGCAAGGGTGAAGTTGTAGTTCGGAACTTTTAAGCTTCAAACAAGCCAAGGACTTTCTCAGCCCCTTAGGTCAAGTTTGGTGCTGCCTCTCTCCATGTCCTGTTCAAACACCAAGCAGCTGCCAGACGTGCGTTGCTAACTTGTCCTTCATGTCTTTCCTTGCACCTTGTCTGAACCATTGGTGCAATTTTCCTGGAAATGCTTAGGCAGGTATCAAATTGCTTTGGGTATGGAGCAACTGGCTTTCTCTTCCTGACTACCAATTTTTGAGCCAAAAACCCACAAGAAAAAACTCTAAAAATCCTGACATCTGGAATAAGGCTTGCAAAAGAGACTTATTAAACTTCGGTGGTTGCACATTCAAATGGAGCTCTGTTGGACAAAGAGATAGCTGCTGATGCAGACAGGCCAGTTTTTCAAGACTCAAAGGGGCTGTTGGTTAAATGTGGGAAAGCTTGGCAAGGGGTTGAGCTCCACCAAGGAGCCTGATCAGAGATCCAACCTGACAAAGGGTTCTGGCACTTAGAGAAATCAAGGTCTCTCCAGCCACTTAAAAGGAAAGTTGTGTAGAAGAAAGAACAAAGAGGCAGGATTTTTTTTGTAACACAGACATCCTTTGAATTGAAGAACCTGCACAGGGAAAAGAGAACTTCCTTAGGGGAGGGGGGAGAAGTGAATGGTTTAGAAGAGAAACCCTGTGTAGGAAGAGAAATATATAGGACATTTTGGGGACATACGGATAAAGTCAGCAGAATACAAGAAAAAATTGCCCTCAAAACAACTCAAGCAGGGAAGTGCCTGCAGATGTTGTATTGTTTTGTCTTTGCAGCAGCTTATTCCTTGTGCTACAGTGAAGAGTGATTGTGCTTTTTGCTCCTGCTGAATACATGCCCTTGTATGATCCTGCTGCAGTATGACCTTAGGAGAGAGGAACAACAAACTCACAATGTCCACAAAGGCTGGCCAGTGCATCTGCACCACAAAGTTCCATTTCTGGGGCACAGTGGCAGAAAACACATCCGGAGGGGATTTGGGGAGCACCAGAAAATCAGGAGAGCTACAGCCTACTTAAATGAAGAGCCAATGGCAGGATACATGAGAGTTACTTGTCTATGGGTGGTTCAGTGGAACTCACTGAATGGAGCTGTGCCAGGTGACAGTTTACACTGAGATACAGCAGCAAAGCTTACGCCCTTTCCCACCATCACTAAAAGCCTTGGCACATA
Source organism: Psilopsiagon aurifrons (assembly GCA_025447955.1). Classification (NCBI taxonomy): domain Eukaryota; kingdom Metazoa; phylum Chordata; class Aves; order Psittaciformes; family Psittacidae; genus Psilopsiagon; species Psilopsiagon aurifrons. The sequence goes on from JAOEHY010037787.1 coordinate 54,711, forward strand.
TGGTCTTATGCCAAAATAAGTCCCTTTTCTGGCCCATTTATTCCATTTTGGCATCTGGTTTGAGAATGAGATGCAAAATCTCTGCTCTCCCTGCAAGAGCTTTCTAGTAGCTCTTATGCCACATCCATGCCAGTGAACTGCTCCTTTGTGAGTGGTTTGTCAGTGCTGATCAGCAGCACTGGCTGAAATTTTCCTTTTAAAATAAATTTGGTTTAAAGATTGGGTCTTAATTAAAGGAATTTAAAAATTGTCTTTTTTTTACAAACACCTGTTAGTGGAGAACAGACACTGAATGCCTCAAATCAAAATATGTCTGTATAGATGTATACATACTTGTGTGTAAGTACGCACACACAAAGACAGGTTTACACTTTGCATAATAGTGTGTGTATATATTTATATGTATGTACATGTATTTCTCGAGAACAAGTGGGCACATAGCTTTTCTTTGAAAAGGGGGAGTTTTTCCATGGAGAATTTAGACAAAACCGAAACTCTTCTCCATGACCACCATTTCCCCCAGGACTGGGGAAATGTTGGTTGTTGGTTCCTCTTTCTTCTTGCGGTATTTAACCAGACACTACTGCCCAGAAGGGTGGCAGCACATGTGGCCATGCCAGCTTCAAACCATGGGGACTCCCCATTTCTTGGGGAACCCCAGCACTACACAACCCCTCGCACTACAGAGACCTCATGTGCTCCTGCCTGTCTGCAGGGCTGGTGCTCACAGTTTGGGGTAACACTGCGCGGAAGGTCCGAGTCAGTGGGTTTAACCAGTGGTGAGCTCTGAGGTTCTGCTCATGGTATGAAGAGGGTCAACAGCTGTGCCTATTGAGTAGCCAGGTGACAAGGGCTATTTCTGGGTTTAATGTGAATTTGGGTTGAGAAACACCAGAGTAAAAACTGTGCCTCTGAAAATTTACCCCTGTAGAGCCCAAATATGATTACGAAGGTGTGAGTGCTCAAATTCCTACCTGTCCTTTTGATGAAACATATCTAGAATAGGATAGACGAGGATAAAATAGAATGGAATGGAATAAATGGAACAAAATGGGACAGAACAAGAATAGACTATTTTAGTCTGAAGGTACCTACAATGGTCATCTAGTCCAACTGTCTGACCAATTCAGGGATGACCAAAAGCTGTAGCACGTTATTAAGGGCACTGTTCAAATGCCTCCTAAACACTGACAGGCTTGGGCATTGATCACCTCTCTAGGAAGCCTGTCCCAGTGTTTGACTACCCTTGCAGTAAAGAAATGCTTCCCACTGTCCAGTCTGATCTTGTCTTGGCTCAGGTTTGAACCATTGCTGCACATCCTGCCACTGGATCCCAGGGAGAACAGATCAGATGTGCCACTGCTTTGCTATTTTACGGCAAGTAGGGTGGCAGCAAGCTGTGAAAAGAGTTGTGGGAGGAAGGGAATATTTAGCTCCTTTCTTGTGTTGTGTTTGCTTGCACAGTTGCCCTCCAAGGAACACTGTCTTTTATTAGCGATCCCTGCCTGCAGTACGTGATCAGATACTGTCCATATGAACACCACATATCCGTTACAACCCAGTGCTGGCTCCAAGCCATCGTTAGATGTTTGTTGTGCAAAGCAGCCTGGGAAGCCTGCAGAACCTGCAAAGACCTTATCACATCACACTGGGGTGGATGGGGAAGTGGAGGGCAGAGTCTCAATGCCAGATGCATAGCACCTAATGTTGAGCAGAGGTGATGAGTGTTCCTGAGGGACAGATGAAGGAACCTTGTTAATTTAAGGCCATGTCCTCAAGAATGAATACTGAGTAATGCTAACTTCACACCCACAGTTTATGGATGTGGGATCCACAGCTTTGGTTCAAGTTATCGAAATATAATGTCTAAAAGTATAAACTCTTCGTCAGGGACTGTACTGATAGGACAAGTGGTAATGGATTCAAACTTAAACAGAAGAGATATAGGTTAGAGATAAGGAAGAAATCCTTCACTGTGAGAGTTGTGAGGCATTCAAATTGTCACCTAGGGAGTATTGCAACAGGCTCTGTTCCCAGCCCTGTACAGCTTGGGTTTGGATTTACTCCTTACTCTCCGCCCTTACTCCTGTAACACCCAGCAGCCAGCCTCCTGTTCCGCTCCACGGCTGATGCCTATGGGAAAGAAAATGTGAAGTGGTGGGCTTTGGAGGTGGAATTAAATGGATATCAGTGGTGGGATAGGAAGGTCAGCTGGAGGAAGGAGAGGTCAGGACTGATCACGGATCAGATAACGGGTTAGACAGGGGAGGAAAAAAAAGACAGGAAATTCACATTTCTTACAGGAGAAAAGGAAGAAGCAAGGAAATGGGATGAATTGGGTGAGGATACAGTTAACAGTCAGAGAAGATGCGAGGTGGAAGAAGGCAATTTTTTCTTTCAAAATATGCAGATGGGCTTTACTGCAATGTTTCACCGACTGAAAGCAATTTCAGGAAATTGTTCCCAAGTGAAAAAAAAAAAAGGAAAAGACGTTATTTTTTAGTAGAAATATTTCACTTCTCTTTGAAGCCTCTCTCATATTAACAAATTATCTGAGCAATTCATAAAAAACACCTCGGAGATCACTGTGGTCAGGCAAAGTGCTTGCTTGGCCTGAAACAAAGTTGTTCTATTAAAACGCCAATTTCCTCCTTCCTAGCTGGAAAATGTTCATTTCTGGTTACTCCACAGCAAATGCATTTATTTTTTCCGGTCTGGCCACCCCTCACCCCTATCAGTTATTTGTGCAGTTCTGCTTTTCAGCAAATTTACACAGCTGACAGCAAGGATATGAGTACCGCAGATGGGCACAAGAAGGAAGTCCTGTTAAGCAAGAAAGGTGATCATTAGAGTCTGACCAAACCTATTGCCTGTAAATATTAGCAGAGCAGAGAGCGTCTCTGTTACATGTGCATGACCATGCAGAGGGAGGTTGCTTTGCACTCTCAATGGTATCATTTTAATCCAACACGCAGGCAGTTGGGTTTGAAAGAAAACAGCTTTCTGAGCTCTTTTCCAAGTCTCGTGTGTGTGAATAAACACTCCAGTTCGCAGAGGAAGCTGGTGACAGATGGAGCAAGAGCTCTGCTCTTCTGCCGTGCTGGCCTGGGCTCCAATCACAAAACCACACTGATTTTACCCATTAACTAATGGGGCTCACCATTGCACGGGTAGTGTTCTCACCCACGGCCCACTGGTGCTGAGCCAGCAGCTGGGTCTCACCAAAGCTTTGTATCCCCAGAAGTCTGACCCTTGGCTGTGCAGAAATACCTGTGGTGTCTACAGCCCCACTCATAGGATCCGGGGCATGGCAAGGAGATGTGGGAAAAGGAGGAAAAGTTGCTGGTGCTGAGCATCTGGGGGTGCCCATGGGCTGGATTACCCTGCTGTGGGCATTTTCCACTGTCGCTGCTCTGGAAACAGCAGACAAACATAACTTGTTGCAGCAACTCGAATTTATAATGACACTCACACAGCTCATAGCAGCGCATGTCCTCAGTACTGTGTTTTCACACACAGATACCTGCACCAGTTCCTGGATTCCTCTTGTTTTCAGACTGGCTGCAAAGCAGAACTGTGATCACTTGAGCAGCAGTTTATTTTGAGCATCACCTTTTGCTTTCACATAAACTGCCTGACTCTCAGCTGAACCAGGAAAAGCAAACAGCACGCAACAAAGTCATCGCTGTGCAAAACTAAGAACGGCCGCCCAGGGATTTGCCAGGCGGACTTTGATTTGCATCTCTGGTTGCAAACATACAAATTTCTCAGGCTGGCAAAACCTCTTTATTTGGTGTAACTGGGTGGGAAGAGACGTTTTAGTCATGTTTTCGCTGCTGAAAAGTAATGGGGTGCACAGTCACGGCAGCAGAGGCTGCATGCTTTTGAGCAGCATGTTTAGATAAGGATTTACTTAGGAGTGGATTTCTTTGCAATCAAGCTTCTCTCCCTTTATTTATTACACATCTGCATTATCCTCAGCTCACAGAACCAGTTCACATCCAGTTCCCAAAGGTTATAGAGAAGATCACATGATTTCACTTAACTCTCTTGCTCTTGAGGCCACTCAGGTGTTTACGTACTGCACCCAGTGCAGAAGCACTTTCGGGTCTGCAGAAATGCCTCACAGCTTTCTCCACCTCCTTGGACAATCCTGTCCTAGCCAATGTTTCTTTCCTTAAACCAAACCGCTTCCAAGTCCACAGCTTTATAGGATTTTATTAACTGGAATTAATTTCCAATGTGTTCAAAACCTTTATGATTAAGAGTAGTAGTTAAAAAAGGCAAATGAGATCGTTGTATATGGTTTTGCTTCCCATCTCAGGAATCTGGTGGCTTACCTCCTGATTTTACACCAATTGGACCTGAACGTGCTGGCAGCTGTGCTTGAGGTGTGATTTTGCATGGTATAGAGGTTGGTGTGGAGAGGTGATTGGAGCAGCAGGGTCAGGAAGAGCATGGTCCCCAAGAATGGGTGCTGCCCCAAGGGGTGCCCAGATGCCAGCACCACCCTGGCCCTGATGCCTCTGGGAGCTGAAGGGAAAGGTTATAGGAAATAGTTTGCCCTGGGGTTATCTATCCATGTCTATGTATACATGTGTGTGTCTGCATCACGCACACAGAGCATCTTACTGGTATCCCCATGGGGCCCTGGCTACAAAAACAAACACAGGGAAGCTCAGAGGGGATGAAAGTCCCAGGCACCTGGGGCCTGAACCCAGGCAGCCTGTACCCGAACCTCCTTTTATTACACTTAAACTCACAGATGAAAGCACCCTCAAACCCCCACCCAGCACATTTTTTCCTGCAAATAACCTGTGGCACATGGGCATTTCCAACTCTTATTTGCAACCTAGAGGGAAAGAAACTGCAAAGAAAGGGTGTAGGGTGGGGTGGTAAAGATATTTTTGCTTGCTTTTTGTTATGTACCCTGGGTTACATGCATGCCAGTGCTGTGAGCACGGTGGGCCTTGTTGCAGGTCCTTAGTTCCTCTGCTAAACGTACAGCTCATGATAATCAAGAAACAAGAGCTTTGTGCCAGGGTACTTTATATATTCTAGGAACTGCTCCAGACAATCCCTGCCAAAGCTCTCCTCTGGTGGCAAAGTCTGCATCTTCCCTGGAGGATCAGCACTGCGCTGCTTCTCCCACCGAACCCTTTCAAGTACACACAAGCCCTTGAGGTGAGTTTGTTCTCCTGACACAAAACACCATGCTAGTGGAGTGGTGTCCCTGAGGTTGCTTGGTAAACATCTCCTCCTGCAAATATGGCCTCTGGGCACCAGCTTGTGGTCCCAGCTGGTTTTAGCTGCCCTGATTGTGGATTCTCAGGTCGGAGCAGGAATGATAATGGATGCTGAAATGGGTAAGGTGTTGCCAGGAACGGAATGGAGAATTAAAGAGCAGACATTGCCTCCCCAACCAACTGCTTCGGCTCAGGGAAAATGCATCTTCTGGCAGGCAGGTGGAGTGCACATCTCCTCTGCCCTGGAGCTGGCAGCTCCCCTTCTGTACCCGTATGGTCATCTCACAGCTGAATCGTGGGCTGAAGGTGCCTGGTCCCCATCAGGGCTCAGCCTTTTACCATTGCACATGGTTTGCACCTTCCAGAGTTATTCTGGGGGAAAGGCAGAGAGTGTGATCCCTTGAAGGGGTGTCCAAACCGTGCTGCAGCCCCACCGTAGCCAAGCTCCATCTCTCAGATGGATGCAGATGCAGTGCTGCTGCCAGGACAGTGGCTGTACCTCAGTGCGTGCCTGCAGCAGCCAAGTGTGGGAAACCACAGCAGTTTTGGGGATTTAGCAGCTCCAGCTGCTTATTAGCTTCATCCTTTTCTCAGATATGAGGAAAAGATAACATAACAGCTTTCCCCAGCTGCTGGCAGGAACCGGGCTGAACCCAGGAGCTCTGTTCCCAGAGGACTTCAGTGCTTGCCTGCTCTCCAAAGCCAGGAGAGTTCACAGGTGCTCAGCACCATCACACTCAAACTACATTGCTTCACCATTCCCCCATGTTCCCCACCCCACAAATCTGCAAAAGAAAACTTCCCTTTTTCTTTTATTAACAAAATGGGAGAAAGGGATAGAGGCGTTTTCTAGCCTTTCTGGTTGCAAACCAAGGTAAACTCTTGCCTTTGAGTCTGCAGCCAGGCAGACTGCAACAATAACATCCACAGAAAAGGGTGTGCTCCCATTCATCTCAATGGGTGTTAACTTGGAAGGGTAATTATGACCCCTGATGCCAAGATCTGTAGCCATTTCACTGCTGAATATCCCAGCCCATAAATAAAGCCTCTGTCTGGCTGTGCAGGAACCTGGGCGGGAGGGAAGCCGTGTAGCGATGAGGAGTTGATTTTTGATTGTGCCAGGAATCTGAAATGTTTTGGTTCCCACTGAGCCTTCAGCCTCTCTTCAAGCCAATGCCATGGCAAAGATGTCCCGCTTCCCAAAAATGGGAGCAATGGGCCCTAATGAATTCACTGGGGTTTCTGCAGAAATGATCCAGCAGCAATACATTCAGCTCAGCTGCACGAAGGAATGAATGTCTGGTGGACACCTTGTGCTGGGTTTCCCTGGGAAATTCAGCTGGCATTAAGATAAACAAGGTCCCAGATGAGCACAGGAGGGAGTGGGGTGAAGGTGGATGTGGGGAGCTCGTCCCTTCCTTCTGACCACGTGTTTGTGTCTGGAGCCCCTGACTGAGGTCAGGTCCTTAGCAACCCTGAAGCTGCACAAAAGGCACATGTTTTAGTAGTCTAATTAGATGAGACAGACAAATAGGAGGAGGAAAGGAAATGTGTAAAGAAAGGGAGTGGGTCAGGCAGAGTCACGCAGGCTTTGCCACCCCCATTCCACTGTTTCTGTGGGACTTTGGCAGGTATCTGAGAGAAGCAACCTACTCTCCAAAATGCAAAAATGAGAATGGGTATACAGCCACCTTCTGAGCAGAGGCATGCAGCAAGGGGCATGATCTCCAATTCATTAACTCTGGAATCTACTGACAACAGCTCAAACCAAGGCTCTTTTACTTATTTCTGCAATAAAAGCATGAGTAAAGGAAATAAACTGGCATATCAGTGGCATCTCATGTTCCCTAAAGTGAGAGCAGCTCATCCTTTCTTCTGGCATGGATTGTCTAGCAAAGATCCAAGGAACCGGCAAATTGGATGCCAGTTTGCTCGAAAGGGCAAAAATGGCACAGGCCCTTGGTGATGTTAGTACCAGAAATAACCCATGCACTTTCAGCTGCTCTTTCCTACTACTCTTGATGTTTGTCATGATATACCTCAGTTGGGCACAGCTGTATCTAAGTTAAATAACTCTGCGCTCGTCTACTGAAAGTAAAAGAAAGGAAATTAATGGCAATAATAAAATAAAGCCAAACCTCCCATTGACAGTCAGTGCTGCCTCTGCCCAGTTAACCCTTGTTTGGTTCTGGTTTATCTGATAACCAGGGAAGGTGGTTTCCTCTTAGCCTGTGCTGTGCTGTTTTAGTTTTCCACCCAGAAATTGCCCCTCTCCTCACAGCAAAGGGGAGGCAAAAAGCAGCCACTGTCTATCCTCCTTTAATTCCACAGTCACCATCAATAATTTAGTTTCTGTCATGGGGGTGGCAGACCCCCCAGTAAACCACTGCTGTGGCTGGGGCTATAGAGGTCTAAAAGGCATTGCTTGTGGTGCACTGAGATTCACATCTAATGGATCAATGTCAGGATTTTAATCATGTAGAAGTCCCACAGATGTTAAATATGAGGATGAGCAGTGTGTATTAAAAAGGCCCTGATACATTTGTCCTAAGATAGATGTTGAAAATAAGGCAGTCTAGGTAGCTGCTGGTTTTTTTCCACAGTCTATTAGTATAGTATAAATGGCAAGCTACTGTATCTATATGCAGCCATCCAAAGTGAGGGTGAGCTTATGTTCCCTCCAAAGACATTGGTCCCCTTCCAATTGATGCGTATCATGTAAAGCTCAGGGCTTCAGTGTGTATGAGCTTGGTGCACCTGTTAAGTGCTATTTAAACAGAAAAATGCATAAATAGCATCACACTCACTTTAAAGAAGAGGAAATGGAAGTCCAAAATTCAGCTTTTTGCTCTAAGCTGTATAATAAATGCTCCGGAGACCTTTCTGTATGTAAATATTGCACCAAAATAAACACAGTTGTTTTTTGCACTGTCTCATCTGTGCAAGTGTTGCACATTGGCCTGAAAACCTGAGTTTCATCCTGATGGTGAAAGTCAACCTCTGATAAAACTCAGCCATTTTTATTTCAAAATGAGTGTCTCCATGAAGATTTGTGCTTAAACTGGTGGGTTGGTTCTGAATGTGGCTCATCCTTCAGAAACAGGAGCTAAATTCATTGTGAGTTTTCCCTGTAAGATCCTCCATGGATACTTAATGCACTTTAAGATAACATCCTTTAGGCTGTTCATAGAGTATTTTTGGTGGGGCTGGAGTGTGGGGGAAGCACTCAGATTCAAACACAAGTAAAAAACATCAGGGATTGGGTTTGGAGGTAATCTGGTGACAGATTTCCCATTTTCTTTTCTGGCTGCACTGGCTGCTGTGGAAAATTTGCCCAAAGAGGAGTCAGCCCCATCCTATCTCCTTTGGGATGCTATTCAGAGGACTATTTCTGGCCTTGAGTAACAGGGAAGGATGAAATCTGCACTTTGTCGTGCTTTACATCATGATGCTATGGGTCTGATCAGCCTCAAAATGCCTTTTGCTATGCCCTTGTGCTCTACACACTCAGCATTTGGGCTTGGTTTAAAAAGAGGCTAAAAACCTGGTAAATGGGCTGCTGTCTCCCGCAACCACAAGCCTTGCTGGTCTATAGCCTCTGCGTGACTTCCCTCTTTCTTTCTGCCTGTAAGACCTAGCTGTCAAGGGTTGTAGGCTGAATTCAGCAAACACTAGTGGGTATAAGCATGTTCATACTCCGATTCCTCCATGAAATCCATTTGCACCTCTTGCATAGGGGAGATAAACCTCTGTTGAGTTACTGATGCTGCTCAAGCCTCATCCAGTACCAAGCAGGTGAAAAGGAAGGAGTCTGCTGGTGGTCAGGTTGCTGGGAAATGCCATTTAATTCTCTTTTCTGACTTTGGTCTGGCCCAGCTCCAATGTTTTGTAGTAGCACCTATGGATGGAGCCCTATGAAGAGGAGAAATCCCAGAAATGTTGCAGATCTTACTGCAAGCAGCAGAAAACACCTCCATTTCAGAGCTGTTTTCCAAAGCAAAAGGGCAGTGAAGGGGGGTAGCTGCCTACATTGCTTTGAAAGGTAAGGAGCACAAGCTGTCCAACAGCTTTTCATGCCAACTGCAAAACCAGCCCCTTCTGATGCTTTTCTTTCGTTGAGTCAGAGGAGAGAGCCTGCACACTGCCCCTCTCCCTTTGGTGTTAAAGAGTTGTGTTGGTGCCAAGCAGCCGCACCTCTATTTGGGCTTTTATCTTTTGGTTTGTTATTTAACAAGGCCAAGAAGCCAGGAAAAAAAAAAGGTGCAAAGAATTGTGCAGCCTTCAAACACAAGTCAGAAGATGCAGAGAAGATCTGAGGTTCAGCTTCCAGATATGCCTTGGTTTGACTAATTTATAGCAAGGTAGGCAACTAAAAAAGGGAAATCAAATTGCCCAACATACTTATTGTCCCTGTAAAATGATTTATAAACCCATCCTGGATGTGGACGGGAGGAAGGAGCTGGCCTTCAAGCTCGCAGACTTCCTGAGGGTCTCCAGAAGTGAGAAGGTGCTTCAGAAAACTTGTGGGCAAAGAAAATAAGACAAAGGCACTGCAAAAATGAAGCAGTGAGGTGAACTGAAACACGCAACTGAAACTGCTATGTTGTCTGTCTTTGACAGCTCTTCCTCATTTCCCCTCCCTCTTCTGTCTCCAGAGAGGCAGCTGGGGCTGACAGACAAACAAGCCAGTTAGGATGGGAAACCATCAACTGTAGATCTGGTTGCCCTAACCGTTCATACGTAGTTTCCCAGCCTGATAAATGAGGGATGGAATACCTCCAGTAGACACAATGAGGATTCGCCTATCAGCTGGCAAGGACCTTGTTTCAAGCAAGGTAGTTGAAAGTGTTGTCCAAGGTGTCAATGGGAAGAGGTCTTCGTGAGTTATGTCCAGTATTGTCCTAAAAGACTGAGTAGTTTGTTGCTGCCAGTGTAGATCTGCAGACTGGATGCATGGTGTGATTGGGCAAACTGGTAGGAAAACAGTAATGTTTTTCCAGGGTGATGTTTGTAAGTCCTGAAATGGTGCAAGGTGCAATCATACAAAAAGAAAATGTTTTCATGGTGCAGGAAACCCAAAGGACAACTATTCTGGGTTGTAATGATGTCTGAATAACGTTAAAAATCTCTTGCACTTATCCCTGAACGTAGGCAGAGAAAGAGATGATCCTGGTATATCTAGATGGACCGAGATGAGTCAAGAATCACTAGCATAATGCTCATTTTCCAGGTGAAAAATTGGGTGAGTAGATTAAGGCGGTGTTATGTAGGAAAGTGTCTAGGGAATGACCTTTTGGTGTGAATTTAACTTTCTATGCTACTTGTGGAGCTTGAGACCATTTCCAGACCAAACTATGGATGTGGTCCTTCACTTTAAGTCCTGGTTGCTAGATGGTTGGGATAGGAATCTAGGCTGCTGCCCTTTTCACCCCACAGAGGCTGTCATGGAGGACAGAGACATGGAGGGCAGCAATGTAGCCATAGCCTATGTGCATAGATGTAAGGTGTTCTGAGGCTGCGCCAAATTTCATTGCACCAGATACTAGGAGTGGGGTTGTTGCACGTCTTCGTCTGAGGTGCTCTCGCTGGATTTACAGTCAGCATAAAGGAGGGTTCATCTGACCTTAGCTGACATTGCACTTAGGATGAGATGAAACCCTGGTTTAGGGTGATTGATCTGGATTGGAGAACTTCTGTAGAGATTAATCCAGCCTTCATGTGGAGTAAATGCACGTACTCTGGGTGATTATAGAGTTCCAGTCCTTTCCTTCATGTAGTCAAGTTCCAAGTGACTTGCCCAGGGCAGTGGTGAAGCCAGGAGACACACCAGCACTCCAAAGTTGCAGATTTAAGGCCCAGAAAACATGTTTTCCTTCTAAACACAGAGGCAAAGTTGACTGGAATTAAGAATCTTTGTCCTCCGGGAAATGTCCACATTTGCTTCCTATTTATCATTCCAAATCTGAACTAAACCATAAAATTTTAAAATGTTTGATGGAACAAGAATGTAAAAGCCATTCAGCCTGACACCACTGAAACATTTCACTTTGATAATGTCAAAACCAAACAAAGCAAAGTTACATGCAACATAAATCCCAGCACAATAAATTATAACACACATTGAAAATGCTTCAATTAATATTGCAATACAATACAAAATGAATCAAAGCAAGTTGAAACAATGTCTCTCTCTGTCACCAAAACATTTTAACATTGCTGAAGTGAAACTGAGGAAATGCAATTTGTTGATATGTTTAACTGAAAGCTTTTCATGAAAATTTATGTGTTCTTGTGAATGCCTCTTAAGATGGATTTTCTCAAAAATAATATTGAGCAGCTCTGAGATGCATGGGGTTTATTTTTCTGCAAAATAAAGTAATTTCCAATAATTGGCAAGACCTAGAAGTCATAAGGTATTTACACCTACTCAGAGCTGGTAGAAACAATTCCTTAGACCCATTTTAACATTACAAAGAAACATCTTTTATTTTTCAGAGGTGGGCTTATTTCTGTGGTAGGTGAAGCAACTGCTACGTGTACCATGGGCAAAAATTGCAGGGGAAAGGAGCTTCAGTGCACTCCTGGACCAGTCTTTCAGGGGGTGAGGGCTTCTTCACATCCGTCACCTGCAACAGGGACAGCTGAGTACTGGTTTGGCATTCAGAAAGGCAAAATGGCACCTTTTCAGCCTCAGCAAGTGCATCACGAGGATTTACAAATGCCAGCCTGTGGCTGAGAGTAATGAGTCTGCAGATCTCATCGGGTGGAGACTGATGAGCTGCCAGGTAGCTGATGATCTCCTGGAGTGGTGGGCATGTACACATCCTCTCTGAACAGGGAGGGATTAGAGTCACACTGCCACAGCTATACGAGCCACTGCCCAGGCACAGTAGGTACAGAGAGAACAGGATCTGTGGTCCATGTTACACTACTCCTCTCTTGGGCCAGTGTTTTTCATACTCTTAGCACTGCTCTTTACAAAGTAGATGTGCACTGGACAGGTTATTTTGCATTTTGGATTGACACAGATCACCATCCAGGACTGGCCCTGCTAAAGTTCTGGTGCTAACAAAGCAGACAGGACTTGGTAGGGTCCCTCACTGACTTGCAGAGCACATTGGCAGTTTGTATTTGGATGAAAGCTGTCCTCTTATAACAGCCTTGAGTTCTCAGTTCTTGCTTTCCAGAAGGAGAGAGGTTGGAGAAACCTGGAGACACAGTCTCCAAGGTCACAGTGCTGGGAGCAGAAGGCTTCAAATGGCTAGAGAGAGCCTGGCTCTCTTGTAAGATCTGTCCCATTGTTTCAGGGCTGACCTGTGCTCGCTATAGTATGTAATCCCTACCTTGAATTTCCTCCAAGCTCATCCTTTGTAAATACATGTGCAAAGCTTAGCCTGACAGCTGTAGGGAGAAGAGTGGAGAACGCACCACATCACTCAGCCCTGAGAGCACTGTGGGAAGGCAAATTGGTGCAAGAAGCAGTATGAGAGAAACCAGCGTCCAGGAAGAAAACCCAGCACAGTATGCTCCATTCCCCTTCTCAGTATGTTTCCCCTTTTTCACAAATTTTAGCCTCATCTGACCACGCTGAAAGCCAGAAAACAGGTTGATTTTACCTGGAGTGCTTCTTCCTCACCTCTGGAAGCACTCTCTCATTTCTCTCTGTCTCTCTAGCCCAGCAACACAGCACCATACAGAAGCACCCTCCTTCACCTTGCCACAATTTCTCCTCCCCCGTTTCCTCCTCTTGCTGTGGCCTAATACAGAGGAACCTGAAAATTCGCTGTGATGTTTGAAACCCAGCCAAAACTGAAAGTGAGACCCCGCGACTGGTCCGAAAGCCTAAAAAACATATGGCATTAATTCTGCTTTCCCACAGTTCCTAAAACTGCAATTAAAAGCAGCCCCCACTAAACAGAGACCCATAACTCAGCTCCATGATTTATTGGAATAACGACGCTTTAGGGGAAAGTTGGTGAGGACCAGGAATTCCACATCCGGGAGCTGGGCTCTGCACACATGGCCTGCTTACAGACAAGTTTATTTTATTAGCACGCCACTGGTGGAAGAGCAGGATCAGAGAGGGACATTCCTTTGAGAAAGCTTATCTTTGCACCCATCCAGCTTCTAACAATAAACCAGCTCCTGTGTCTGCAGGCTGCAGAAGATTCTGTGCAGCAGGAGCAATCAAATAAAGCTGGCTGGGGGTAATCTGTCTCCATGACATGATTGTCCAGCGTGTGAACAAAATACCTGCTTTTTCCCATCAGTAACAAATAAATGTGGCCTGTGAGATGCCAAAGACTACAAATCTCCTCTTGCCCAAGGAGGTGCTTTATCACGCTTGCTTTCTCAAAACCAGGGTCTTGCAACTCTTTAGCTGTTAGCAAGCACGAAAGTCAAGCTGCAAAGCTCAGATCTAAGTTTTAAATGCAGCTCAATAGTCTGGGAAGGGAGTAGGGGAAAGTCATTCTATCTAAGGATGCAGATATCTGCCTGTCTGTCATTTTGATAATGCCTTGTGTGATGATCCTTTCTAATGGTTAAATACAGTAACCGAGAAGAGACAGGATCAAACTAATTTCTAGGACATGGTTTGGAGTATTTGTGACCTGACATTTGCATGTGTCTCTCTAATTTATGGGATAAAGGCAGACTTTGGCTAAATCGAGTCTCAGAGTGATGCCAGAAAAAAGTACAGTGAAAAGTGCTTTCTTCATTTAAAAAAGGGTATAAGTAGCAAGACCGAATACATCAAACTTCCATCTCCTTTGCAGACACAGTCTCTGCCTACTGTCCAGCTCTGGTTTCCACCTCCATAACTGCTAATATAGCAGTTTGCAGGAACACTGGCCTATCCGGTGTTTGTTGTCATGGTTGTTGTGAAAACTGTGCTCACCTACACTCCTGAAAAGGCAGCCCAAGGTGCCAGCCACCCTAATTCATTTGGTGAGCAGGGCTATTTTATATTGCGACCTGTTCCTACACGCCAGCTTGTGTAGGTGGCTGATAACATTTTTATAACAGACTTTCAGGTGCAGGAGAAGATTATATTCACACCATGCAGAGCCTTAAGCTGCAAAGCCTCATGTCACTGTGTTGTAGAGCTCTTGTGCTGGCAATTAGTGAAGTGGGGTTCTCCCCCTACAAAGAGAACATTTGCTTTGCACCTGCCTTGATAGGGATCTCCAAACATCACTGCTGATGGGGAATTGTCTCTAAGCAACTTTATACTGGAGCAGGTGCAGCGGAAAGCTGGCTGCAGTGTCTGGCGACAGGAGACTGAGGTTGTTGGGTTTGCTTTGCCTAGCAAAACAAATGTGAGACATGAGTGGAAATAAGAAGCCTTTTTCTAATTGTCTCAGGAATGAAGTTTTGGCTGACTCTTGGAGTCTTTCAAGCAGGAGAGTGGGGGATAGAGACCTTCAAGGTCTGAGGATGGAGTTTCTGTAAAGGACTAGCTGACAGAACAGGGATGAATGTGGGGTTAGACAATTAAGCTTGGTAAGAGTTGATGAGAACAATATTCACCCCATCTAATTGCAGACATGTCCTCAGCTTAGTTAGTCCCTCAAGGTCCCCTTCATAGTCAATGAACAGAAACAGATATGTGCAGGCCATAATTCATCTTAGCTGTTGCAGATTACTTCTTCAGGCCACAGCAAATCACTCCCTACAGCCCATTGACTATATTGATTAGATGTCCACTAACCTGAGCAGAGGGTACCAAGCTTACTGCTCTGTAAATAGGTGCTACATCTTCAGATCTCTTGGAGAGCTCTATCTAACAAAGTTGAATCACTGAAGATTGAACAGAAATGATGGTGATTGAAATGATCTTACAGTGTCTTAGATACCAGGTCAGCATGCCTTGCTCACAACCTGTGTAGGCAAGAAGGCTCTGGGGAGACATTATGGCAGCCTTTTACTACTTAAAGGTGGCTTGAAAGAAAGATAGGGGCAGACTTTTTAGTAGGGTCTGTAGTGATAGGAGAACAGGTAATGGTTTTAAACTAAAGGAGGGGAAATTCAGGCTAGGTATAAGGAAGATATTTTCTTACAATGGGGGTGATGAAACACTGGCACAGGCTGACCAAAACGGTGGTGGATGCCCAGTCCCTTGACACATTCATGATCAGGTTGGACAGGGTTTCGAGCAACCTGATCTAGTGGAAGGTGTTGCTGCGCATGTCACGGGGTTGGACTAGATGACCTTTAAAGGTCCCTTCTAACCCAAAGTGCTCTATGATCCTATAAAATAAACCATCAGATGTGGGGGATGGGAAAGGGACCCACGCTGGCAGGGGCTGTTTGGCTCTAAAGGGTCCTTCATGGCATTCATCCCAACATCTTAAAGGAATTTCCCTCAACTTCCCTCTTGATAGTGGAAGATTCTAGGAGAGTATGGACCCTTGGATTCTCCTCTGCTCTCTTCAACACATTAGAAATATGACTTTTCACCTTTTCCTCCTAATCTAGATCTAATATTGATGGCAGGAGGAAAGTACCATGAGTATTGAGTGGAGAATCTACTGCAGCATTTTGGTGGGAGCATAGACTACAGGGTTAACTGCAATTGTGAGGGACAGACTGGGGTTAGTCTAAGATCTAGATCTCTTCTGTCAGATAAGATTACAGTGATTAATGCAATGGGGAAGAAGAATAAGGACAGAAAAATTAAAACTGGAGTAGCTCTGAGATTGACTCATTGGACAATATGCATCTAAGATTAAACCAGGATACCAACGATATTTGTTCCTAATCCACCACAAGTCAGCATCTTCATGAAAACTGGGGATGTCCTGATGCTTATCCACAGGGGATGAGTTTATACTGGGATGCTGTGATTAGGAAAGCTTGTGTGATCTGTCAGTGTACCAGAGGAGGACATGGTCAGTGGGAGGAGGCAAGGTCTTACTACCTATATAGGCAGCATTAGTGAGGTGTAACTGAATTAATGCACCCAGTTGTGGTGCCTGGACTTTTAAATGAATTTTGCAAAGTTATGGAAAGTGCATTAAAAAATGAACTGAGAACTGTTGCCTGTGCCACACAGTGTGTCTCTGGAGAAATACAGATCTCCTGTTTATCAAAGACAGACATTTTCCACCTTTCTTGACTTGTAGCCCCTGTGCTTTAAACTGTCCACATTGGCAAAATTCTGGCCTGTTGGCAGCTGGTGCCTTTTCCCCAGCCTCTTACATGAAAGTCTCAGGGGTAATCACTGTCCTGCCAAGCATCCCAGGGCCATAGACTGCAAACTGCCACACTGGAGCAGCACCTTTCTCACAGCACAGTGTTCTCCTGTTGAACAGACAAAGCTAAAATAAAATACAGAAGTCTGGAAAGACATGGAGAGATACAAATGGAAAGAAAGGAGCAAACAAATGCTGACAACGAACACAAGGAGGGCACTGCTCCTTGACATCTTCAAAATAGCTTTCAATATTTTCTCAGATATTGCCTAAACGAGCAGTTTTGGAGACATCTGAAAAGAAAGATTCCTTTACTGTTCTTAGTCACCTTTACAGATCCTTCTGAAATAGCCTTTATACCTACCATTACTCACAGATCACAAATGGAAACCCACTGGTTTGGCAAGAAATTATGGGAGCACAAAGGAGAAGACCTCGATGCCCTCTTCTGCCTTCAAGTTTGTAGTATAATGGAATAGCTCTTGCTTTGTTCAACAAAAAAAAAATACACAAATAATCAGAAAAACATGGCAACAGGATGACAAAACTATGGTATAATACTTCTCAGAATGACCTCAAAGACATAAATCAGATCCCTGAATTGTCAGCAGCAATTCAGCTAAACAGCTGAATTGCCCCACCATCCAGCATATTTTATTAGCCATTATTACTGTGCATTATCTATTTACAGAGTGCTGCACATGTAGACACTGCCTTACAGGTACATAAAATACCACCCCAAGGAGTTCAGTTACATTCAGGCACACAAATACGATACTCATTGCAGCAGCCCTATGGGCTAACGGTTGTGATACTGCTTCAGATGTCTTGCTTCCTTTTTGTTTTTTACTGCACTGAAATCAAACACATTTTAAACTATGGACTTGGAGTCAACCTGTCAGTCTGAGGCAGTATATGGCAGCATTATCCTAGGATCAGCGTGTCTGATGGGCTTATTTGCTCCACCAGGATAACTAAACTTGGGGTTGTGAGCTGATGCTTGAGCTGGCTGGAATTTTTCCACCAAACTTTTTATCTTTGATTGCTAGAGGGAGATAGATAATCAAAACAGGGACTTTTGCACACAAACTGAGCACTCCCCAACTTGGGTGGAAGTCAGATTCTGAGCTTGCTTGTGTGTTAAACTTGCTGTCCCCTTTTCCCTATTCTGGGAAATTGGAGTTGGTGGTGGTTAAAGCAAAATGCTTTATCATGGGGTTTATTTGTGTTCTTTCTCCATGAGGAGGAAAGAACCCCTGGTTTCTTTAATCACTGTTTAACATTTTATCACTAAGTGTCTCCCAGGCCAGGAGGCTGACCCTGCAATCCCCCAAAGAACCTTTTTACCCATGTGGCACAAGATGTGGATTCAGCTCCAGGAGGAAATATTTCTCCTTTGGATTTTGCCATTCTTCTCTGTGCAGTTACTGAGTGGCATTTTTTTTCCCAGTACACGATTTCTTCCAATACCAGTTTCTTCTGGGAGGATAGACATGGCAAAGTCACTTTCTCAGCTAGCCAGAGCAAGCCAAGAATGTTTTCCACCGTCAGCATCAAAGCACCCTTCTCCAGATGTCTGGAGGAAAGACAGCATCTGTCTGTCAGACGGGAAGTCTCTGCATCTCTCAGGGATGTAGGAGGGATTGCCTCTGATGATTTTCTTCTTCTAGCATTATTACTCTAAACTTAGATATGAGAGGTTCCTTTTCTGATCCCAGCCATTGCAAAGTGTTTCATGTGCCAGTGGAAATCCATGTGAACTATTAATTAATGACTTAATAGCTAATTATTTCAGTACTGGAAAGTAAGCTAGACCCTCCCAGTCTGACCGTGTGCACAGCCCTGCCTGAGGAGTTACTGTCTTGTTTCTGGGGGCACAGAACACGGTTGTAATGAAGTGCTGAAATGTTGAGGGGAGACAGAAGTTGGGGCATCTGCTCAGGCTTAGCAAGCACCAGAGCCCAGTCTGACATGGCAAAAGAGGTGAAAAATCAACACTCAGAACAAGGATGTATCTCTGTTCACTTGTTTCTCATGGGCACCATAACTAAAGTAATCTTGAAGAAGAACGTAAAATAGATGTGGGACATCATTTCCTGAAATATAAGAAGGAAAGAAGCTATGAAGGAATGTTTGGGCAGTGAAGACCTAAACTTGTTGATCTTCCCTACCTGGGATTAAAATCTTCCTTGGCCAAAGTCTTCAACATGGACATGAATTCCTCATACATGGGCTGCCTAAATGGGAATACCAACATCTCCAAAGGGGCAATGCCAAGACAGACATGAGCCATACTGGGAAGTCCTAGTAGCCATGTCTGGCAAGAGCTGTGGTGCACAGCACTCCGCACATGAGCTGTGCCACGGCTCACACAGCCTGCCTTTTCCTCATACCCAGGAACTCAACAATCTCCAGTCTCTCCCAGCGATGGAGAGGCTGCCAGAAATGCAATACCACTTGTCCCTGGGAGAGCTGGGGAAATGCAAGCAAATCTGGGAACAGCCTAAAACCATCACTCAAGAAGTCATCCCAGGCTTTCTTCTCCAGTTCTCTTCATTCCATGGGATAACTTTTAGTGGTGGCAGTTAATATGTGGTCCTCCTGTGGTGGTGTTGCCATCACACTTGTACCCAGATGAAGTTGTGCAGCCCTGCAAACAAGCCCATCTGTATTTCTGGTAATGGATGCTCTTCCTGCAGCTCTGGTTTTCTCCTGTGTGTCAGGAGCTAATGATAGGTTGTTAAAGCTGATCAGACTTTGCCACAGCAGTACGAGCACCAGGAACAACAGGTCTTCCTGGAGGTATAATCTCCTGACCCTGAGGGTCTGTGATTTAATAAGATGGAGGCAAGAGTGTCTCTTGCACAAAGCCAAAGAGAGGTGAGCAGAGAGTCAGATCTTGGCATGTCTGAATCCCCTCAGGAGGGGAGCATCCTTCGGGCTGGCGCTCTAAAGAGCCACAAGCAAATGGTATGTAGCCCCAGAAGCCTCAATCTTGTAGGCACTTCACTTTCCTGGTGTGAGCAGCCCTTGAGGTTTACAAAATTAAGCCCGCGTATGAATCTCTGAAGGAGGTGGTGACTATTAGGATTCTCGCTGCTAATAGAGCATGGGCATGCATGTGAATCCAGATTTTACAGGGCTGCAGTAGGAAAAAGCTGATGTCAGGCCAGATGTAAGTGATATACATCTTCACATGGAGGCAGGAAACATATCTCCATGTTCCTGCTAGCCTTGGAAAGTAACTGCTTGAATTGCTACACAGTGGCTTTGTAGCAACAAGGAGAATGTAATTAAATTACAAGGATGATCTCATTATTGTAATGATAAGGTGTCATTTAACAAGGAGAATCCAGGACTGGGAGCTGAGAACTGCAGTCCTAATCCTGGCTCTGGCTCACAGCTCCAGTAGGTCATGTAAGGCTGGAACCCTTGCTTCGATGTGTTTTTGTGAAATACAAAGCACCCGGAGACTCTGATGCTTTCAGAAGCTCTTACAACAAATTGAAGAACAACAGTGAGAATAAAAACTGTCTTGTCCCCTTACTTTCCCTATAAAATCTCAGTTAGCACAGTTTTCCTTTATATAAGGGACAGTGAGTCTCTTTGGCACATGATGCTTATGCAGAGCTCGGAACCAGGAGGTCACCAAAGGAAATGCTAAAGCTTGATCTAATCCTCAGGTGCTTCCACATGGAAGCCTGAATGGCTGATTATCAGACCCTGTTATGGCATTCCTGGCAAAATACAGCCTCACAGAAATCATTTCCCCAAATCAAGTTGGTTTTATTTTTATATATATGTGTGTGTGTTTTTTTTAATTGGGAGGATCAGGATGGTATCAAAGCCATATCACAGAAA